>NCSJ02000606.1:0-14240 GCA_002812745.2 Scytalidium lignicola | reverse complement strand
GCAATTCAAAAGGCTTCAAGGATGTTAAGTACAACTATTATAAGAAGAATAGTTACAAGGAATCTAATTACTTTCAAAAGTATCTTGAAAAGCTTGAGGAATATAAGGCAAAGTAGTTTAATAAGAAGAAGGAGAAGAAAAGTAAGGATAAACTTAAGAAGTCTGATTTGAAGGACAAATCTAACATTGTTAACCTTAACTTTGTTAATTTGGTTATTATTAGCTTGGTCATTGTTAATCTTATAACTTTCTTTATGTTTACACATAATCAGTAGATTGTAAACATAAGTATTATTGATTATATTATTAATAATCTTAATTAGTTTGATTTTAATTCTTATTCAACATGTTTTAATCTTTATCTTATGGAGACAAGTAATGGTTTTGCTTTAATTATGAGTATAAGTACTATTACTCTTGAAATTACTTGTTTGGATGGTTTACCTTTTCATCTAATACTTATTAACATATAGTATATACTTATATTCCTGGTTAATATCTTCAAGGCCTTAAGACTTCTTGTACAAGGTAATAGTACTTATGTTACTTCTTTTAGTATATTTGATAAAAACAATATTGAATATAATGTTATTGTCATTACTTTTACTAGTGTTTATCTTAAACTAACTTTCATTCTAACAACTCTCATTTCAGCTTTCCTTGTTTATTAAATAATCCTTAGTCTAAATATTATTCATTAACATTTAGTATATACAAGCCTTGAAATTGTTAAGAATACAATTAAAGTTACTCTTAGTATTAACATTAAGCTAATGAAGAAGGCCTCTGACAAAGACCTCTTCCTTTGTAAAGCTTATAAGTATAGTTACTCTGAAAAAGGTGTTTCTTGAGAACTTAGAAAACAATTTACTAAAGTTAGTAAGGTCTTGAATATCAATGTATGTACAATTATACTTATTAGTTATAATAAGCATTATTATACTATTATTATAGTAGATGATTGCTCTAGTGTTATTTAAGGTTATACTTATAAAGAAAAGAAGGGTGTATATAATGTTATAGTTATATATTATGCCCTTCTTAAGAATTAGTAGAATATTATTCTTAAATTGATTTAAATTGATGATGGAAATGAGTTTAATAAAGAGAAACTTGATACCTTTTNATAATTATAAAAGTATTTAACATGAAGAGATTACTTCTTATACATTATGGTAAAATAGAGTCTTTAAGAGAATTAAACATTTTATATTTACAAGAACTTATATTATTATGATTATTGTTAGCATTCCCTTTATACTTTGGAATAAGATATACAAATTAATTATATATATTAACAATTATCTTGTAACCAAAACTCTTGTAAGTAATATTACTTTATTTAAAGCTTTTATGAAATAGGTTTTTCCTTTTAATATTAATTACAAACTTAATCTATCAAACCTTTATATTGTTAGTTTTAAAATTTTTATACATGTTAATAAGGAATATTATATAACTTCTTAAAAGATAGTTTTTAAGGCTGAAGAAAGTATATTGTTAAGCTTTAAGAATAACTTAATTTATCATTATTAAATTCTCTTATATACTTATAAGTTAGTCTATACTTCTTATATTATCTTTACAAAGGATAATTTATACTTAAAAGAGCTTGTTGTCAAAGCTTAAAATACTAAAGTTGTTATTAAAGTTAATTCTTCATATTCTTTATTATCTTTACCTTTTATTCTGCAAGATATAGCTTTTCTTCTACAGTTGAACTTTACATTTGAGAAGGTTGTACAACTTATTAAAGAAGAGGAGGAGATGTTTAAAGATAAGCTTCCTTAGGTAATTGTACTTATCAAATACAGTTGTAATTGTCCAAAAGGCTTAAAGAATAAGAAGCCTAAGTTAGGATACATTAATAACTCTAATATTATATATGTTGATCTTATAGAGAATTATATTATATACTTGTAAGTTGTAAAGTCAAGTACTTAAGCTTTATCTTTATCTTTAGTTATTTCTTTATTTCTAGTTGTTTTTAGAGCTTTTCCTGATGAAGGAAAGATTTTTAGTCAACCTTTAGCAGTTGTTATAACTTATAACTATTGTCTTATAGCTTGTTCTGCTTTGAATTTAAGGTATGCTCTAGTTATAACAGATAATCTTATTAAACTGAAATCTTACAAGGAAGTCCTTGATACTCTGTATTCCTAGGAATAACAAGATGTTATGATTACAAAGTTTAAGTCCTTAATAAAGTATAAGACTTTTAAGCTTACTTAACTTCCTCCTAGAAAGTATACTTTAAAAGGCTAATAGGTTTATTACATTAAGCATAATGTAGATTATTAAATTGAACATTTTAAAGTTAAGTTTATGGTCAAGGGATATAAACAGTGTCATAGAATGGATTATGATCAAATTTAAGCTAGTATTGTCAAGTCAACAACATAAAAGGTATTAATGTTAATTATTATTGTTTGTAATTAGCAAATATACTAAATGAACATTGTTATAACCTTTTTGAATGATAATATTAATGTAAAAATTTATATAGATCTCCTTGAAGGATTCACTGTTAAGGATCTTCAAGTTCTTAATGTTGAATATACTAATATTAATAATGATAGTTACCTTGTTCTTCTTCTTTTAAAGTCCTTGTATAAACTAAAGCAAGCTTTTTATTGTTAGCAATTGAAGTTTAATTTAAAGTTAGTTGAAATTAACTTTCTTTTTNCTTTAATCTAACCTTAATATCTTCTTTAATCAATGTTTAAACATTTTTATTTATACTTATATTAATGATTTTCTAGTTATTAATCTTAAAGACTCTTAATTTGATGAGGTTAAGCGAATTCTTTATAATTTATTTGAAATGATTAATATAAGACTTGTATCCTGGTTTCTGAGGGTATGTATTATACAGGATTAAGAGAAACACATTATTTTACTTGTTTAAAATGAGTATATCAAGAAGATTCTTGATTGATTTAAGTATAATTATGTTAAATCTCATTTTACTCCTTTTAAGGCAAATGTAACTAAGTTCATAGTCAAATATGATAGTATAGTTACTCCTTAGGATGTATAGCTTTATTTTGAAAAGGTTAGTTCTGTTATATATCTTATAATGTAGATATACTTTGATCTGTTCTTTTTNAGTCTTTTAACTCTTATAATTCCTTCAAAATCCATTTTCACAACATTTGAAGTTAGTTAAACAAGTCTTTTAATATCTTTAGAATACTCAAGATGTTGATATTACTTTTAAAGGTAATGGAAACCTTGATTTTTACAGTTTCAATGACTTTAATTATAATGGTTGCTTGGAAATATGTTGTTTTATTATAGGTTATCTCTTCTTTTTAAGTGGTAAACTTATTTTATAATATTGCTAATGATTACCTTGTGTTACTTTGTTTATTATAGAAGCTGAGTATTGTACTCTCTCTGAAGTATTATGTAAAGTCATATGGCTGGCTAGATTGCTATTAGAATTCTAGATTAACATTTTGAGCTTTAAAATGGTAATAATCAAGGCTTTCTTTTTATGACTAAGACTACTAAACAATCGAAAAGGGCTAAACACATTGATATCAGATATCACTTTGTACGTGAAAAGGTGTAATCAAGAGAGATTGTTTTGAATTATGTCCTTACTGCAGATATTGACTAATAGTCTTATAAAGGCCTTGAATTCAGTCAAACATATAAAGTTTATGGATTTGTTAGGTCTGAAATCAATTACTTTGAATTAATAAAAACTCTTATTTCAGGTTTAAGTATTATACTTTTAGCATTCTGTTTTATAGTTCAAGTGTTTTTACACTTGTTTTTGTATGGGATTTGAGGTACTTTTGCATTAATTTTCGGTGTTTCGGTGATATAGGGGTATGTTGTGATATCTTGTGTATCATCTTAAGCATTATCTTGTTTATTATACGTGACTTCCCTTTTTAGTAGTCTACTAGTTAGCTCTCTTTACTTGTGTATGTATATAGTTATTATAACACCATAATATATTTGAATAACCCTGATTACACAACCTCTTACTATGCTTAATTCAACATTTGTTATTGCTAATAAAGAATTAATTTACAAGTCTTTATAAATTAATATTATATAGATATATATAATAATAATTTACAGATTATCAAGATACTTTTAGTATATAAAAACTTATGTTTATTATTCTATTATCAGATTTGCAAATTATTATAAAGACTTGTTATATTATCATTGTCATCCTCTTCTCTTTTATTAGTTACCTCTTATTTAACGATGTCCACAAGCTTATAAGCAAAGTCTGTAGTATTGGCTAGTATCTCCTCAAACCAGCGTAGAGTATCTGCTATATAGTGGCTTTGTTCTTGACGTGTTACTTGAGGATGACGGATGTATCCTATAGTAGTCAGGGTAGCAACAGGTGTAAGAGCAACCCGAGGATAAGGGGGGGAGTAGCAGTAGGTAGGAGGAGGGGAATGGCGTTGAATATAACCTGTAGAAGGCTGAGCCAATCTACCAGAAGGTTGGAGGCGGCAAAGGAGCTAGGAAGGCATTGTTAAAGTATTAGTTTTGTTTATAAAAAGATCTTGTTATAACTTACGGACAACAGCAATGTTATTGCAAGAAGTAGTAGAAGGAGTAACAGCTGGAGGGGCATGAGGGCGAAGGGAGTGGTGGCGGCTAGCAGGAGCTTCAGCAAGAGCTACAGTAATAGCAGAGGCAGTAGCAAAGGCAACAAGAGCAAGAAGAGGGCAGTTGCAGATATCTAAACATGGTTTGCAGTTAGTAAACTTCTTGTTCTCATCCGTAAAGTAGTATTAACTTACGGAAGGAGCAGCGACTTTCTTCATTACTATAGTAGCAGTTGGTACAAGCCCCATTGAAGTGTCCAGGAACAGACACATACTCTGTCCATATACCAGACCCATTTGTACAATAGGTGTAAGGTTGTCCGTTAACGTAGCCAACAAGGAATCCTAGCAAGGCCTCCATATTTACAGGCTTTTTGGTGTTCAGAGTACAGCCCTCGCAAACCGTAGACTCCTGTAAGGGAGGGAGAATTGCTAGAGCATGCTTCGCACTTGTAGGATGGGCTGGGAGAGCTAGGAGAGCTGGGAGAGCAGCCGCAGGACCAGGGGGAGCTGGAGTAGAGGGAGTTATAACAACAGTTAGGATGGAGTTGGCGTTGGAGGAGCCAGAGGCTGGAGTAGGAGAGTCAGGACGGTTAATAGGGGTCTAAGACGCCATAGTGGTAATGGTAATGGTTCTGATGATGGTGGTGATAGTGGTTTTGATGGTAATTGTGATATGAACAGGGAGAGAACAAAGTTAGGAGGAGAATTCTTTAATATACATATCTTTTACTATTGTCAAAGGGCTTTCTACAATTGTAAGATTGCTATATATTGCTATATATCGCTATGAATAGCCTTGAATTTCATTGTTTAACTTGAGCTTCATTGTGCTCCTTTATTAAGCCCCTTGCGATCACGTGATCAATGCTGAAAGAATACCTACTTAAGTGGTCGTGAGCTGTAAAACACCTCTAACTCAACCATTTCGAATTCAAAGAGCTTTGTTCTAAAAATAATATGTTCATAAAGCATACGCGAAACCTGTATTCAATTTATACATCTTTGTCTACGATGGTAGTGGAGTTATGGACGTGTAAAGTCTGTGGCACTTATTCTATGGCACTTGTGAAATCATTGTGCATTTCAGGAAATTACTCGCCTAAATTCCCCGCGATAAGTTGTGCTTATCGTGAGATGGCTTACTAAGTTCTCGAGTTATCAAAGCCGCAATTCTCATCCATTGGTGCATTAGTACAAAATGACAAGGATTTTGTTGTTGGTAGACGGCCACTTACATTCAACATCAACGAACTAGTTACATCAGCAAACCTTGCTCCAACAGACGTTCCAACGTCTACTTTCCAATCCGCAGCAGATTATTTTGAGGCTCTTGCTGAACAACACCTTTCACACCTTCAAAATCAGCGCAACGATGCAGTTACTGACGAAGCTGATTGTCAAAAGAAATTCGTAGCTCGTTGTCTATTCCGTAAAATCACACGAAATATTTCAGTGGAACACGGTTCTTATCGACTTTACTGTGATGATTTTCGGCCTTCGAATATTATTGTCGATGTAAAAAGGTTTTATGTCAATGCGGTCATCGATTGGGAGTTCACATATGTGGCTCCAGCGGAATTCACCTATGTTGCTCCTTGGTGGCTGATGCTACAAAGCCCTGAAGACTGGGATTCTGACTCCAATCTTAACGACTTCCTATCCCGTTATAAACCACGACTTAACCTCTTTCTCGAAGTTTTACGGTCATGTGAGGACGAGAAGATAAGTGAGGGTACGCTTTTGGATTCTCAACGTCTGGCTGCGTGCATGGAAAGCTCTATGGAAAACGGTTTGTTTTGGGTGTGTTTAGCGGCGAGATATAGCTCTATGTTTGATGACATTTACTAGAATTTTCTTGATAAAATGTACTATGGGCCTCTTGAGTCAATTGAGGATCGTATCCAACTCTTAGATGAACAAGAGCGAAAAGAATTAGGTGAGATTTTCCTTGTAAAGGTTGAGCAAGCTAGGGAAGGAAAACTGGATGAGAATTATAGTACGGATGCTTTGGTGGATCTCTAACGCGTTAATATGTTTAATTCTTCTGAACCTTATTCTTACTATGAAATCGTATGAAATTTTCTCTAGCTAGTTTAAGCGCCATAATACGGCTCCGTCCGTTGGTGCTTTAATGTTTAATGATAAATGGAAGTTTGAAAACCGCATGAAGGTTTCTCTTCATAATTTTTNCTTTTTATTGGACAATTAACTAAGGGTAAAGTAGTTTATTTGGCAGTACAAATGATTTCACTTCTTTTTTNATACAATTAGATTTCTAGAGTAGTTCAATGTTTAGTCCACTTAATAGCTGTTCTTTGTTGGAGCAACCAATCAATAGTGACTTCTGACAAAGAATAATACTTTCAAACATTTTAATCAGCCAAAGTACCTTCCGTACACCTAGTCTTTGGAAGATCCTCACGGACTACATTACAGACTAATGCACCTTCACTCTATTCAAGACAATGAACTAGAAAAAANGTACAGAATTATCTAGACGCTCATACCATGTCTACAGCTTCGATTGGCTCTTCGCAGCTTTATGTCTGTTACCTGTATCCACCTCGGTCCACCAAGGGACGGTTGGAGGCGCATCTTCAACGCTAGCCTTGAAATTTGGCTTCCTCTTCTCAAAAAAGGCAGTAACACCCTCAGTCTGATCCCTGTAATAATTCATCAGTATCTTCTATTATATGTTTCTCTTCTATTTGGGGTAAAATATTCTAATATAAGACATAATCATATACGTACTGTCCTTGAAACATATGGTAGAGAACATGAGATTCCACTAGATGCGCTCCCTCTGCCGTATCCGGGTTGCGCCATATGAGAGAATAATTCAGAGAGGTGGCCAGGGTGCTAACATTCTCTGCTATCTCAGTCGCCAATTCTAAAGCTCTAGGGAGCACTTGTGCAGCCTGCGGATATGTTTCCGCAAATAACGGCCCGAAATGTTTCGAGTTTGGAGGGAAAACTCCTCCGGTTGTGACGAGATACATAGCTCGAGAGTGTCCAATCAGACGTGGGAGAAAGAACGAAGAGCTCGATTCCATAACGATTCCACGTCTTGCAAAGACAAATCCGTATTTTCCTCCTTCGTATGCAATCCTAGTATTAATGAGCATAAGAACTGGGCGATAAGATTCGGAGGCCGTATAAAACCCATACGTACCTGATGGCAGCCGGGAGTGTCATTGTCATACCTACTCCAACTGCAGAGCCTTGCATAGCGGCAATGGTTGGCTTACGGCATCGATAAATTGTAAGAGCAACTCGTCCACCACTACGCAGAAAACACATGAACTTTTAGCACTATTCAACAGCTCATTATTCAAAAAGAATTAAGAATAAAAAATATAACACTTACCCATCACGATGTTCCCTTAGATTCTCCTTTTCAGTCTTGAATCCAATCTCAAGATCTGCTCCAGCGCAGAAGCTCCTACCGGCCCCAGTAAGCACAATTACCTTGACACGGTCGTCAACATCGAGCATTGGGTAGATTTTCTCAATGTCATGCATCATGTCCGACGTGAACGCATTTTGCTTTTCGGGTCTGTTCAAAGTGACGATAATAACTGGAGTCGCAGTCTTAGAGCCAGCTGGATGGTGAGAGACTTTAATATGTTTTGTAGGCACAGTCTCATACGATTCGGGAATGACCACGGGATCTGGACCAGGAATCATCTTGCTAGAAATAATATACGAATATACTACAATTAAATTTTTTCTTCTTCTTTTCAACTGTATTTAATAGGTTTAGGCAGGGTAAATGTACAGTACACTCTCTTCTTGATAGGTGAGAGACGTTGTAATAAGATTGCAAACAATACAATAAGCCTCGGCCAGTCCGATAACTATTCGGCTCTAGAAATGTTTAGTCACCTTTCCTGCCTGTCAGGAATTGAGGTGCTTATGTAATTGCCGGCCAGAGAGTTTTTCATGGTACGGTAATAATACAACAAACTACGAAGGTACAATTGCCAGACCTCCATATAACCAATCATTCCACTACGATATATCAAACCGTGACACAGTCCCTCTTCTAGTACCACTGACTCGACAGCGAATCAGCTCTTCAGAAACATAATATCTATAAATTCTATGTTCATTCTAAACTGTGACTTAATACAAAAATAATGTATTTAGAGGAAGTGGCGATCGTTGATACACGTGTAACATAAGAAACTACAGATTTGCCCGGCTCTCCGCAACCCCGCAGCGGACGGATCTCCCCCACAGGTTTTAGCGTTGGGGCAAAATATTAGCCGTCCACCAAGATGCTTCAACTCCAGAGCGACAATTAAGCTCGGCTCACAATGTCCCGAAGAGCTTATTTTATCAAGCTTTTAACTGCTTTACCTGCAATGAAACTTGTGGATATCAGTCTATTTAGGACTTGAAAATACTATTCGGAGACATGGAAGCTATAATACTTCCGTCGCTATGAATGGTGTTTACCTGCGGGGGACAATTCATAAAGGATACTTTACTGGCTTCATCCAGGGTGAGTTATTGCAAAGGCTAAGTTATTGGATTTCTTTTTGCCTAAGAGCGAGCAACAAGACAAGATGTTGTCTAAAAGTCTTTTAAAAGTTTTATGTGCTACTCTAATACCTTTAACAACGGCTCTACATATTCCACAGCCCCTTCAGAGCCGAGCAGGAAAGTCTCCTGTAGTAGATTTAGGATACGGTATTTATCGGGGTTATTATAATGATACTTCGAACTTAAACATATTCAAAGGGTTAGTATCAAAATTAAGGAATGGCTATTTACCTTATATAAAGCTTACATCGAGCAGGATACGCTATGCGGCACCTCCCACAGGAACCTTAAGATGGCAACAGCCACAACCACCACCAGTCAACCGGACTCTAACTGTTCTCACTTCTGAATTGCCACCGAAATGTACTCAGGGTAACGATGCGCCTATGTAAATATCCAGTAATTCCAGCTGCTCCAAAGCTCACAAACATTAATTAAGGCCCGCAAACTACAACTTCGAGAGATCAGGCTTAGGGAACGAAGATTGTCTCTTCTTAAACGTCTTTGCTCCCAATGGCGCACAGAATCTCCCGGTCTTAGTCTGGATACATGGAGGAGGATACGGCACTGGCCAAGCCAACGGTGATCTCTCTGAAATGCAAAACACCAACAATAATGGTTTTATTACAGTCGTCATCCAGTACCGCCTTGGTGCATTCGGATTCCTCTCATCGGCAGAAGTATCTCACTTTGGAACCGCGAATGCAGGGTTATATGACATGCATTTCTCCTTACAATGGATTCAAAACCACATTAGAAAGCTTGGTGGTGATCCTTCAAGGGTCACAATTTCTGGAGAATCTTCCGGCGGTGGAGGAGTTATGCAGTTGGCGTTGGCATATGGAGGCACTGAAGGAACGAAATACTTCAGAAATGCAATTGTCGCAAGCCCATTCTTGCCTACACAATGGGGTTATGACGACTTAATTCCGTCGCAGTCCTATTACCTGTTTGCTCAGGCTGTAGGGTGTTTAGATCAAGCAAGGGATACTGTTAGCACAACGATCTTCAAGTGCCTCATTGAAGCAGATACAATCGCATTGCAGAATGCTAGTGTATATCTATCTGCCGGGGGTAAATATGGACAATGGGCTTTCTTACCTGTTATTGATGGAGAATTCATACGACAGCGGCCATCAGAACAGCTCCTAGCAGGAAAAGTAAACGGGCAACGGATACTATCTGGAGTTAGTATACCACTTTCCTTTCACCCCTGATCAGCCATCTGCTCTTGCTTTTCTCAGCTAACAAAAACATCAGAACAATGCAGACGAAGGTCCGGTCTTTGTCCCACAAACAATCACTACCACAGACGATTTCACATCTTTCATCACATCCCTCTTCCCCATAATGTCCAACAAAACCCTCACGTCTCTCTCCAGCGTCTATAACATCCCACCAACAACCCCAGGCCCCTTATTCAGCACAACAGGCACCTCCGGTCCAACAGCCCTTAACCAATCCAATTTCGGCATCGGCCAACAACAACGCGCCAACAACCTCTACGCTGAAACAACCTTCGTGTGCCCTAGCTACTGGCTAGCAACAGCATACTCCGGCTGGGGAAAACAAGCATGGAAGTATCAATTTTCCGTACCACCTTGCGAACATGGCGCAGATCTAGATGCATATTACGCCTACAATCGCGAAGCACTCGGGGAAGGGACGCTTAGTGATGCGTTTAGAAAGGCGGTGCAGTTGATGTGGGGACGGTTGGTTATGTTTGATAATCCTACCTTGCCAACGTCAATCGTCAATCGTCAAGCAGCTTACCAAGGGCACAAAGGATCAAATCTCTGCGGCAGAGACGGGTGTTTGGCCTCCATGGGTCGATGGGAACGGTGATGGATTTGGTAGGTACAGGATGTTGAATTTGAATATGACTGGTGGATCACCAGAGAGCGTTGTGTTTACTGCTGCTAGTGGACAGACGATTAATCTTACCCAAAATATAGGAGCAGGACTGGAAGCCAGATTTGAGGTTGTCGACGCCTGGACTTGGGAAGGTGGGAGAGGAGGTAGGTGTGAGTGGTGGGCAAATAATGGAGCCGTAGTTCCAGAGTGATGAGCTCTGGAACACTGTTGCAATATTTATATATCTGTATTCATTTATGATATTCATATCTGCGAAACCCCACTTCATCTAATCTATCTCAAAATAATAATAAGCTCTAACAAAAGTCTCCGAAACGCCTCAATATCTCCCGCCTGACCGGCGACTTTTNCTTTACTGAGCATAATTCAGCCTCTTAAGAAAAGAAGAAGTCTCGGAGTACCAAAAAACGAATAAAGTGTCAAGTACAAAAAAGATATTGGTGAAATATTGGTGAAGACATCTAAGTATGCCGGATAAAAGGAACTAGAAAGCCGAGCTTACCTTGTTATATGCACCCTCTATTCACTTTCTCTCCTACTCCCAGACATTATTTCCTCCTCTTCCAACCAGTCTCCCCGGCCAATGTCCAATTCCTCCTTCCCCAGGCGGTTTCCCTTCTTCCAATCCCTTCTCAAGCACATCCCACTCCACGCCTTCCAACACTCTCAGATTAACCGGCATCTGATTGTCCCACCTGAACTTCTTCTCAGGAGGCCACGAATCGAAGACATCTTGCGGGACCATGGGCTTCAGTCTGTGGATATAGATTGGTACACTGCAATGCTTACAGAACCTGTGTTCTGAGAATTCCGGTCCAAAGCTGTATCCTGCAAGTGCAGAGGTGGGGTCTGAGACGGAGTATTGGGAGCGAAGAGGGTAGCAGCGGGTGGAGCCGTTCTGTCGATGAATGTTAGCGGTACTATTGTATGTTTCTTCAATCCTTTCTATCAAGGATTGGTTGAGACTAAACGACATAGCATTAAATATTCCTAAGAAACAGAAGGAAGATAGGAGAGGAGATAAATAGGGGTAAAGCGTACCCGTACACATATACTACAATCACATTCAATCACTCGCTCCTTGCTCGTAGGAAGCGGGCCATCGGTCTTGAGTGCCACAGTGATGGCACCACAGTGGCATCCTCCGGTGTAAAGCTTCGTGTTCTCACCAAAATCATGGGCTGGTAACTCGCCCGTAAACTTGTGCGGAACAAATGGTGGCGGAATAGCAGCGCCGTCGAATTTGCGCTGCTTCAAGGGCCAGATATCTACGTCGTGCAGGGTCCGAGCCTATGGTGATATGATTAGGGAATTGATTTTGAGTTTGTATTGTTTGGGGTAGAGGAAGGGGGAATTTTTGCGTATCATTACATTTACCACAATGCCGCTGCCAGATGGTACGGTATGATTTATGAATAGGACAGCAATGCCACATGTAGGACAGAACTATTTGTATGTTAGCACATACAGCACTTAGAATGAGACCTAGAAATAGCCAATCCTTCACTCAAGCCCCCCTCTTTTCATTCTAGCACTTGCCTTGCTCCTCAATTCCTCTCTTAATACCAAATCCTCGGTTACAAACCACAGGAAATAGAAATGTATAAATGACAGAAAAAGAAGAAAAAAAAGGAAAATACACCATAACCAACCCACCTTATGGGACATATTCTTAGCTCCAAACCTATAATCCACCAACTTCCCTTCACCTTCATCTACGACAAAGTTCTCCGGCGTAGGAAAGACGAAGGCGTAGTTGATCCGAAAGCACATACTACAGTTACATACGCTCACTTCATTCTCTGTGATATCAGGGATGTTGATATGATATTTAAAAGCCCCACAATGGCAAGAGCCATGGTATGTTTTGAGCTCTGGGCCTGGGTCTGCCGAGGCCATTGTAGATAACGAGCGGAGGTTCTTTGAAGTTGAAATGTTTGGAAGCGATGCTGGTGCTGGTGCTGCGAGTGATCTATAAATGAGGAGTTGGGAAGCTGGGAGAGTTTCGATGTTCAAGATGATTAGTTCTGTGTGGGGTCGTTGACATGGTTGTAAACTTTTATATATATACATAAATAGACGCGGTTGGTGGGTATTTCCCACCAAGGACCTTTTTTGACTCCTGAGGTGGATAATGCCCTAGATAGAGAAAATCGCAACTTCTTTTCATCCTCACCATGAATAAATCCTGCCAAATCTCAAAAATTACACAAGTTATTTCTCCATATAGCTTTCTTTAATGTAGATCTCAGCGCAACAACCAGATAAAGACTCTTTGGGTGTGCAATGGAGGCGGGGGCGGGGCAGGACCCCACATACCGATAATTACCCGGTCTTACATACTTGCTAGACTTGATAGATATGAAGATTTTTCGAAGTTCTTGAAGTGCTTAAAATACTGCTAGATCTAATTTTGGTTTTAAAATGAGAGTTAATTCTGTGTATAACATAATAAACTACAAATGCTAGTTATAATAAGATCTTGTTTATATATCATCGATCATCTTTAATAACTCCTCTTATCTCTCTAAGGAAAAATAATAATATATATGCTCTGAGTAAACTTTTGTAGCAAGACTCATCACCGAAAATTTCTAACGGCATAAATTACTATATATGCAATTGTTGCCTTGGTAGTGGTGGGTTAGCATAAAGTGCGGCCTGACGAGCCGTTTTATTTGTGCAGCAAAAGAGTATCACGTGGTAGGGTAGCAATTTCCACCCCCTTTTCTCCTCCATAGAAGCGCTCATACTCGTCATCTTCACCTTCATCAAGCCTAAAAGGGATAGGTTAACGCTAAAGAAAAAGAGTTCGAGAACAAGAATGCGCAAATTGCGTATGGCACATCCATAAGTCCCCCATTTATCCTAGCACACCATAAAAAATAAGGACATCAAAGCGTATACCTTCATTAGGAACAATGAGCAGTATATAAATAAATGCAATGTTTTCATAAAAATAGCTACACACTTTCTCGCTTCCAAACCACCCTTAACACCAGGAACGCCATGCCTGCTATTTTCGAGAAAAAAACTCTGACAAAAGATCTGACAAGAATTGATCCTTTTTTTCTTTCTCATTCCCCTCCTTCCTTCCTTCAGATAAAATAACCCCGCCCACCCAATATAAACCTTAAACTGAAGGAAGTATTCTCACCCATGAGAATTAAACCTTTTCCCACAACTTAGAATTCCCTCCCCCCCTCCCCCTCCCTAGATATTCCCACT
>NCSJ02000605.1:0-14313 GCA_002812745.2 Scytalidium lignicola | reverse complement strand
CAATGCCTGAAAGGATTAATAAAGTGAGGCTCCGGAAGGGAGGTCCTTCAGGGTGGTAGTGGAGGTAGTAGTAGAGGTAGTAGTAGTAGTAGTAGTAATAAAATAGCAATGTGAAAATGCCTTTTTGGGGTGGCAGAATTCGCTCGCTTGCATGGGGTGAGCCAGTCATTTCTTGCACCCCCTTACGTACCCAGGACAATTCAATACTCGATTTGTGTATCCAATGCTCACACTGTCCTCTCATTCACAGCTTCTTCGGCGCGGAACACCGGGAAACGAGTGTGGTCGAGCAGCCTTACCGGAGCCAGAGAGCAGGAAAGGAAGACAGCCTGGTTCAAGTGGGAGCACGAGATTGGCCATCGTGTCCGAAAGAGGCATGGTACGGTGGAACCTATTGCTATGCCTGATCTGGATTAGATCAGCCAGACGATGTGCAGACGACGTGCAGCGGGTGGGTAGGGGTGTGTTGAGGGCAATTCAGAGCCATATCTGGCTGTGAATGGCTGGATAAACCTGCAGGCTGAAATGCGGCGCTTTCATTTGTTCTGGTAGACGACCGGCTTAACTCCGGTCTCCACGGCAAAACTGCGGTAATGGTTTCATCAGACTTGGCAAGAAGGGTTGGCTAGATGAACTTCATGATCCGTCTGTTTAGAACCAAAGCCCCATCGAATTACAGTGTTAATTAGCTAGCTTCGACTGCTTCTTGCGCAGACTTTCCGGGCCATGGTTACTGCTTTGGTCGTAGCTGTCTGATACCGGGAACCTCTCATACTCTGTCCCACTGTCCCAAGCCTCCCCGTGACAGGTCTCAACTGCTAGCCTTGCGTGCCTTGCTGCTCAACAACTGAAAGGCACGAACGATTGTATGTCTCCCCGCATAGAATCCGGAATGAATGGCGTTAATTTTCTCTCGTACCTCTCAAAGTCTGTTGTGTATTGGCCCAAAAGTACACTACTATCTAAACCTATGAATGATCAATTGGCACGCTTACAGAGCCGTCTTGGTGCAGGACGTTGTGGATGAGTATCCAAGACCGCCCAGCCTAGGAAGCAGATCACGCTCGGTATGGTGGGAGGCAGATCCGTATGCCATGAGAGCTTAGGCAAGATAAGCCTCGGCCAATGTTGATACTCCATGTCCGATGCTTCTTCCAAGCCTACCACGATTCTCGTGCAGTTTCATCGTGCTCGATTACGCAGAGTAAGCTAATGCTTATTAGTCAATGAAGAAGGAATGAGTGGATCTTGAGCTCTACTGTGACGCACAAAGCAACATTTAAGTATCTATGCTATGATAAGAGAAAAAATATGAATATCAGTGTTCGGGAAGACTACCTCTCGGAGCAGAATGCCCAAGAGAGGCAACCCGACTCGCCCGAGATGGGTCGTGTGGTCGGGTTCGGAGGAACATATTGCCGGAGGGTACACCTAGCTTTTATTGAACCAACTCTGCGTGTTCCTCGGAGGGGAAAAAACAAAGCGCTATATAACTTTCAACTTTAACATTGCGAGAGAAATACATACGAAAATTTGCGGTATTTAGGTGGTTTGATATTTACAGAGTCTTAATCTCTGTATAATTCCGAATTTCGACCTGTTCTTTAAGGTAATCGTCCTTATGGAGCTCGGTCAACTCGTTGTAACAGGATTTCTCTTCAGAGATACAAGCCCATCGATCCTTCGTACGGAGTACTTCATCTGGAATCACCAATCTTGAAACTTGATAGATATCACGTGCAAGCGCTGGACACTAGAGATGAACTATCCAAGGTAGAATCAATACTGAGTGAGATCTGCAAAATATCGAAAGTCATTTTATGAGTAGTTTGTAAATGAGAAGCGTTTGTTGCGTGTAATACAGCACGCTCCGTACGGGGGTTTATGAAGTCATCGTACTGTACGGACGTCGCCTTCAAAAGTAATGTCCTACGCTAAAAACGCCACTTTTCCGTAAATGGCCATAGGCTGTAAGTACCCTATAATGAGAGATTTTTAGGCTACCAGTGCTCTACAATATGCTATAATTATAGTGTGCTTCAGCACTATAATCACTGTAACACTCTATGACCGCTCAACGGACGTGGAAATTGTGGCGTTGCTAGCGCCATCTGAAGACATTACTTTTGCAGTCTTCCTCCGTACGTAGGTAGTAAAGGGGTCATAGGACCGACGTACTTTAGTTAATGTGAAGTTTTAAAACGTCGTTGTTAGAGAGCACGTGGATTCATTACGCTAGCCTATCCTGGTCTCAGACCACTGATAGGCGGCGGGGTATGACTTGATTACTCTATCGGGACAGGCGTCAGCGACCTCATCTGATATCCAAACTACACATTGATGAGGAAAGGCTGGAGATATATTCACCTCTGATTATGATATGATCTTGTCGTTCTAGGGGTATACTCACTTTCTCAATCTCTCTTTTTCCTTATCCACCATGAGGCCTCTACCTGGTGATGACGTGCTGGAACGGTCGCGAAGTGCGAGCTTCGCCGATAACGACACGACTCCTATCCGAGCTCCATATCAACATGGATGCCCGCAGATGACATATTTCATTGCGGACGAGAAGACAGTGGAGGAATCACAATCCACGATCTCGAACATATCCAAGCACCGTGAATCACCAAAGGGTAGCACGTATGGCGTAGAGAGTCTAGAGACCACCATAGCATCCACCACACAAGATAGCGACGACCTGGAGGATACAGTTCGAAGAGCTCGACATAACTGGAAGAAGAATATTATGACTCATACTGGAATACCGGCAGAAGATACACACAATCTTTCTGAATCCCTGTCGCCAAAATCATCCGCCATGTCCAGCAGAAATGCTTCTCCTTCGCTGACACGTCAGCGCCGCATGTCTCAGCAATCGACATCACTCCCATTAACGCCTCTTTACTACGGATCTACAGCTCCTGGCTCAATAACTAGCAGTCCAGATTCCGGACGAAATTCGATTGCAGGTTCATACATGGATGATCTCGAAAGTCAGGCTGTTGCCTCGAGCGGAGAGGAAGATCAAGAACGAGGAGTACGAGCAGATATGGTCGATAGTGGCAGTGCTCCACAGCTTGTAATGCCGAGTATTAAGATGCCTAGCCGACGACCATTTACGGAGAATGGGAAAAACTTGGGTAGATTAAAAGTCTTGGTTGCTGGAGACTCTGGTAAGTTTATGTTGGCACCCTCTTGCAAATACAGAATGATTTACTAACACCAGATAGGAGTCGGTAAAACATCCTTGATAAAAGCAATTGTACAAATATGCGAAGACATCGTTCATGTTGACCCCATACCAGCAACGTCAAGCCCTCTTTCAGAATTACGGCGCAAGAACTCCAAATCGAAGTCGAAGAATGCGTCGTCTGACGTTCGAACTACTTCCCAAGTCACTGAGGTTTTTGCTAGTACGCGGGCGTACCCATTTTGGTGGTCAGACCTGGATGAGAGTAAAGTACTTCGAAGAAGAAAGAGTATGGGCGGTTCGGTCCTTGAACGAAACCTTTGCTTTGTTGATACCCCAGGATATGGAAATACCACATCTGTGAGTGTATCTTTGACCTATAAAATTTGAGGCATTTGCTAATCGAGTATAGTGTCTTGATGCAATTACACCTGTCCTTAACTATGTTGAATCTAACTTATGTCGCATAGCGTCACCTGATCAACTCAGCGATTCAGACGCAATAAGCATGCTCAGCGGAAATGGCGGCTTCCAAGTTGATGTAGTTTTCTACGTCATTATGCAAAGTGAGGCCTTTCTAGACTTTAACAGAGTGTAAATGATGCTAATGTATCTGCAGGACTAAAACCAGTTGACTTAGAATATCTCCGTCGATTATCACCCTTGACCAACGTAATCCCCTTGATTGCACAATCAGACACTCTCACACCTGAGCAGATAACATCTCTAAAATCCCAAATAATAAGCGAACTTGAAAGAGCCGGTATCCGCCCATTTAACATCTGCCAGCTCGCCGCATTAGATCCACAACAGCCTTCTGCTCAGACTTCCCTCCCATACGCAATATCCACCGCCACAACTTCTGACCATGAAACGATGGATGCAAGTCTCCTTATGAGTCCAGACTACATCCAACCACTCGCACACTCAGAACTGCAGCCACTCGTAGCGCAGATCTTTCAACAGGACACCATCTCCTGGCTACGTCACTCTGCCGCAAAGAAGTTCATAGACTGGCGAGATAATGCCAGCTCAGCATCGAAGCCACAAGCCCTCTATAGACCTCTCACCTCTCCCTCTTCATGTGGTCTTACTTCCCCAATTGGGACAACAACCTCATATGCCCTTGCTAGAATAACAGACCACACTCAGCGCGAAGAACGTCTAGCACAGATTCGACTAGCCAACTGGGCAGCTGACCTGCAGCGAAGTCTCCATAACGAACGTCTCCGATACGAAGAGCTAGCCCGCAATGAACGCGCCGTCTGGCTCACGGAACGACTGGGTGAATGTGTGGCAGATGGTACCATCGTTCCAATTTCTCAATGCCAGACATATACCCCGCATTCTCATTCCCGCCGAAAGAGCGGCACATTCTCTAGAGCTATGGTCCGTCACGGATATGGAGGTAAGAGCGGACGCACTAACGGCGGCCTGAATACCGCTCTCAACCCTCATGATCCGCTTGGATTGCTCCAGTTGAATGAGGATATGAAGAGGCGGGGGTGGATTGCTTTACAGGTTGTCAGCAGCGTGGGAATCATTGGCGGGCTAGCAATCTGGTTTTCCAGGGGTTGGAATTCGGACAGCGATGCCTGGCTGTTAGGTAACATTGAGCTGCCACATTGGTAATAATTGGTAGAGTAATGTGGTATATGTTGCCCGGCTGCTGGAAAGGATCGATTGAGCTTCATTTTCTTCTAAGTTGTTGGAGGTCTCTTATTTTTTATTTTATCTCAAGTTTCAATGTTTGTGTTGGAGGAGCACTTGCTCTCATTTTGGAGGTAGATCTCTTGGGGGGCGCTTTATACAATACTCGTCACGCCTCACTCGCTGACTCTCTCTCTCTCCATATATGCATATGTATATTCTCTTATCCTCATCCTTTCTCTCCCTACCTTTCCTTTTTTTTTTTAACTGCCCCTATAGGCGCAGTTGTCGGTTATCTTCCTGCAGATTGGAGTACGGCATACGAAAGAGTAGTAGAAGCATTATCACCAGGCGTACATGAATTTCTATACATAAAGTATACTATACTTCAATCAAATCAATTTTTTAAGGAACCGTTCTCAAGCACAGTAAAGTAATTACAGAGATCACGTCGTCAAGCACATAGCAAAAGCATACAAAGGCTAAGACCGCCAATTACTGGAGTACAATACATACAAATATTACACAGTTATATATGCCTATTCCAAGTACTACTTCACTTTTGCTTTACACTTCCGATTTTAGAAAGAATACCCACGGCCCACCTCCTCCCCATACTAACCCATTTCACCTATAATTAAGATAGGAAGATGTACACAACACAAAGCACAAACACGCAAAAAATGGGGAACCCAAAAAAAGATGTTTTGTTTTGTTTTTTGAAAAGGGGAGGTCATTCCGTTTTCATCCATTGCATTTTTTGCATTTTTCCACTAACGTGTTGCCTAACTTTTTTTNCTTCTGCGTATGTATCAAAAAAATAGGGAGATCGCTGTGACGGCAGGAAAGAAGCTATAAAACATGCATGCTAAATAATGCCAGCTTTTTGCTTTTTGCTTTTTTGTTTTTTGAAAACGCAGTAGAACAAGTTTGAGAGAGAAAAATACAAATAAGTGCACACGGCAGACACACACAAGATACACATGAAAACTTTATGTGCCGTGCCGTGAAAATGATGACTTTTAACGGAAGGATACCACAAAAAATTAAGAGATCTTTTTTGGTGCAGTGTGGAAAAATTTNCATGAGCCATGAAACCTGAAACCCTGGAAACCCTTTGAGACCGTTAAATTAATATGAAACGCTAAAAAGCAAGTCATGTAACACTAGTAGATCGTTGCTCTCATAAAGCGGAGGGCAGACAACAGTACCCGGGGGAGTTCGAGACTGTGACTGAGGTATATGTGGTGCTGAAAATGCGGGGATTTAAGGTAGAGAGTACAGAGCTGTGAGGTTGAGAGGATCAGGGAGACGAAAGGACCACGAACGACAAAGTATGATACATCGTCGAGGTTTGGGATCAATGTTGAGCTCGACGTTCTGGTAGGCGAGAAGGGGTTTGGAATAGGACTAGCCAACTCAAGCATTTGCAGGCTGGCTGGCGGTCCGTCCTCCTCGAGCAGCGCTGCCACCACGGCCACGGCTCTGTTGGAAGTTTCCACGGCCTCCTTGACCACTACCACGGCCTTGCTCAAATCCACCACGACCACGTTGGTTCATGCCACCACGGGAAGCATTGAAGTTACCGCCATAGCCACTTGTCTTTGGTCTTCGTGGCTCGACAAATATAGATTCCCCAGAAACCTGATGAGGGTTGGCAGCTGCCGCAGCTTGGTATCCAGCGGGGGTAGCGTATTCAACAAAGGCACAGTTCTATTCAGCATTAGCGGAGGTTCCTCAATAGGAATATGAAAAGTCGCATTACCTTTGAACGGTTGATATCAAAGTAGATCAACTCGCCAAACGAAGCCAATGCTGCCCGTAACTCATCAGCTGAGACCTTCTCAGTGACATACCTCACATAACCCATAGTACCCTCCTTCTCAGGAGGCTGAGAGATTGATTGCGGCCGATTTTGTCGCTTGGAATGGTCACTTCCAGCTGTCTGCCATCCCGCACCTTGAGTGCTCTCCTTCTCCTTCTCCTTTTCTTTCTCGGTTGTTGGAGTAGTAGTGGTAGCCGGCTGAGCAGCCTTTGCGGGCTGAGTAGCAGGAGCTGGGCGAGACTGAGCAGGAGGGGTAGAGATTTTTGGTACAGGAATGGTAGCTGGGATTGCTGGTTTTGGAGCTGAGACAACTGCGGCAGCAGCACGACTAGCCCAGCTCATTGGTTTAGAAGGAGCAGCGGGTTTCTCGACAGCAGGCTGGGTTTCTGATACTTGTGGAGTTGGAGTTGGCTCTTTCGGAGTCTCAACCTCCTTGATAGTTTCCTGCTCAACCTCCTGCTCAACTGCTTCGGGTGCCAGGGCTTCTCCAGGAGCTGCGGCGTCTTCCGTCTCTGCTGCTGCTCCATTTGTTGTAGGGGCTTCAGTGACAGCTGGTTGCTCATCCATTGTTTGCTCTACCTTCTCAACTTCATCAACGCCTGGGGCCTCAGCCAGCGATTCTTCAACCGCTGTTTGGGGCTTAGGGGCCTCAATTTCCTCAGGTTGGGCATCATTGGCTAGAGGTGCAGTATCCTCCTCTGCAGCTTCGCCCTCAACAGGCTCCTCTTCACCTTCCTCGTTAATATACCGAAAGATGTCATTAAGAACGAAGTAGCCGGTAGGTTGTTGGGCGAGGACGAAGGTCTGGACGAACTTTTTGAGTTCAGCAGACTTGTTCGAAGTCTCACCAATGACTTGGATTACGATGTTATCGAAGGATGCTTGGGAGTCGACGTTGGAGACACGGACTTTGCAATCCTGGAAATCAAGCTCGCGGATGCGTTCTTGGATAGCCTAAGAAGAATTAGACGGATATTCTAAAATGAAATCTGGCGTAGAAGAACTTACACTTCGTCCAACAGAAACTGAAAGCACTTCGGCCTCAGAACCAGAAACAAATTGAGATCGTTTGCCATAGAACAGCTAAATAATTCCTTTTAAGTCACTGAATCTCGCGCTTTTGAAAGCTTTTGGAACACCTACGTGAAGTTTTTCTGGGGATTTGCTCAGGGTAGTATAATATTGCTCAACAAAGTACCATCCAACCTCGTCCTTGGACAAGTCACCATTTCCGGAAGCGTTAACATTTGAATCAGCGGGGCCAGAAGTCGCGGGATACTGCTCAGTGGTATTTTTGTACTGGTCCTGCTGGGTAAAGCTGCCGTTGGTAGACATCTTGCCAACTGAGAAGATAAAAGTGCAAAACCAAAAAAAAACTCTCAACACCGTATTACAAAGAAAATGCAAATTCGATTTGAAGAGCTTGTGTGCTTGGCTTAAATTGGAGCTACTAAGGGGGGTAGCTTTGTAGATTGGATATGGTATCAAAGAGCGTGATAGGAAGGAAGAGCTTCGAATCTGTCGAGTCCTGTAACGGATATCGGCGATGTATCGAAGGAAGAATGGATGGGCGTTACCGCGAGGTAAAAAAGGTTCCTCTTCTGATGGGGCTGGAAACAAGATGCACACAAAGGTGAATGGGAGGTAAGATATGAATGATTGTTGATAAGAATCGAACGGAGGTGAGAGGAGAGGGTTGAACTTGGAGATTATAGAGGTTTTTGAAAACACTGAAGGTGATATTGCGAAATCGTTGGATGTTGTGATGAGGCCTTGCGAAATTGTCAAAAGTGGCGCTAGTGAATTTAAACTCCAGATGCCGGGAGCATTAAGCGAACCATGCTCTTACGAGAGCAGAGGTCTCGTGTCTCGTTTGTCAGGCACAAAAATACCAACCTACTAGATGAAAGGACATGGGCGATTAGCAAAATCACTGTTGCCATTGGATTAAATTTAGGGTTGACCAGCTTTTATTTTGATATTTAAACTGATTGCAGTTACTTAGTTAATAAATTACGCGGAAGGAGAGAGTGAATGAGTTGAGCTGTCGACTTGCTTTAATGTGCACAGGTACAATCCCTCTCTCTTTGTCTAGCATGTTTTCATCTGGCCGAATCCTAATTCTAAACAAATTAGCTAAAAATAATGCTTGATTAATTGATTGATTTCCTACATCAGTGACGCGAAATATAGATATACATATTTAGCCTAGTTAGAAAATATTNAAAAAAACACCCATATATACCAAACATGGTTATTGTAGAACTATACAAGTAGAGCACATCTCCTTGTGACGTAAATTACAAATACCCTGCTTAGTTATATATCTGAGGATACTCACTCCTCAATGCATCCAAAGGATGGCAAAAGGTTTTGTTGCACGTCTGACTTGTCGTACTGATACGACAAACTCTAATTTTTGAAAACCTTCGAATATTTTTCGGCGATGGTTAATCGGCGCTAAGAACGGACATAAGGAATTACTATCATCAAAAGCTGAATAAATCATTATCAGTCAGTCCCATACTACAGATCTCTTTGAATTTACTGGAACTAACGTCCGCTCTCCCAAGAGACCTGTACCTCTAATTCCTCCGTGTGACCTTAAGTCACACCCAACCGATCTCTAAGATCATCCAAAGTAACTAGCCCCTCATCCAGACACTGCTCCAGAATTCCCTGAGTGACGCTACCATTAGTTCCCATCAAACTCCTGATCGTTGAAGCATCTCCTCTTAGGCCCTGTGCCACTGCTCCCTTAACACGCGCTTCCATGCCTTCCTGCGGCAAGTCCGAGTTATCTGCCTCCCTCTGGGCCCCACGATAATACGTCACGGAATTCTTCAAGAGGGTTCCTGAATTTGATGCGGCAGCAGGATAATTCAATGGCGGCTGACCAAGCTGGTAGCGGAGAAGCTCGACGTCGCCTCGGAGGAGGTGAATGGTTGCCAGGTTCTGTGCAGTGGGAAGCTTTGCAGCTGCGGATAATGACTGGACGGCTACCGACAGCGTATTCCATCGAGACGTCAAGTGGTGAGACTGGTCGGCATACAAACTAACAGAAGCATTGTAGGTGATCCACGCTTCAGCCCTGTCACATAAGGCTCTAGGTTCTGCATTGATGTTCTTATACGATGCAAAAGCATTCCGGACACTTTCTTCGTATTCCTGTCCTGTGTATCTGCCAGATCGGAAGAAGGCGTCTGAAACTGCACAGAGGAAGTTGATCCCCGCCAGCCTAGCTTCAGCGTCCCTACCGGTTCCTTCCAGATAAACTGGCAGCTTATTGTCAACTAGCTCTTTGGAATAAGCTACTAGCCAGTCGAGGATGTTTAATGTTTGGACCGTCGTGAGACCACAGAGTGTTGTGCCAGCCTCAAGTTGTGCGAGCATTGTGTCTACCAGTGTGTCGTTAGTGATAGGCTCCGAAACACTTGCCCACACCTCCTCTTCTTGCATCATGCTATCTTCTTCTTCTTCTTCTTCTTCTTCTTCTTCTTCTTCTTCTTCTTCTTCTTGCGGTGCGGTTGGATCCGGTTGAGGGGCTGAGCCTTCGCCGGAAGGTGCCTCTTTAGGTTGCTCCAGGATCTGATTTTCTTTCTGGCACTCCTGTAAGGTTAGGCAACGCTGAAATAACTCCATGGCCTCTTGGAGCAGAGAAGTGGCCTCATCTAGTCTAATATTTTCTGTAACTAGAGCTTGTCCTAGACTGGTAAGAACTTGACCGGTATTACTACAACGGTCAGCGTTGCTTTGGGTATCTAAACAAGAGATGTATAAATAGAATGCTTATTACGGCCTAATAGCTAGTAATCCATAAAACCAATAATTTGTTTGGAAGAAATTGCAGTAACGATATTGACTGGGAATGGCCAACATTCTAGCAAAGAATGCTTTATTTCCCCTAACTGTACAAAAACCAAAACAAAAGGGTCTATCCCACTTACAATAAAACATCAGTACTATCCTGTCGTAATTGTAAAGCA
Source organism: Scytalidium lignicola (assembly GCA_002812745.2). NCBI lineage: Eukaryota > Fungi > Ascomycota > Leotiomycetes > Scytalidium > Scytalidium lignicola. Next base: position 3,659 of record NCSJ02000605.1, on the reverse strand, counting down.
AAGCGACTAGACTCGAGCGCAGTAGTCAAGAGTTCGATCAGACTACCCGGCAGCTGCTCTGTCAACTTGGGGTACTGCGTAAGCTCATACTGAACCCGTGCCCTAAGAAAGGAGAACAAAATTGAGTCAGCTATTCATTTTTTTTTTTCAAAAATGAAAATCACTGGGAAATGTTAGGTATATATATGAAACGGGGGAAGAATTACTTGTTATAAGCAAGGTCAAATGAAGCGGAGAACTTCCGCAAGCCTTCGTCATAGGTATCGATAGCTCGTATAAAGAATCGTGTCGACTTTTGATTTTTAATTAAAAATATATTAGATCTCTCTCTAGTAAAAAGGAAATTTTTGGAAGTTTGTTTTTTGAAGACACACTTTAGCTGCGTCACCGGCTCGCCATTTCTCGCCAGCTTCTTCGAAATCCACACCCACTAATGCCCCGCAATTGTAAGCTTTCTTTTTTGTTTTGTTTTTGGGTTTTGCAGAAAAGAATATATTCTCAACTGAACATGGGAATTCGAAGAAGGAGGGAAAGGAGCGATGGAATTTACCCTCTAGATACTCATCTGCCGAAGTTGGGGCCTAGTCAGGTTTGTTCATGTGAATACAAGAAATTTATCATCGCGAGAGGGGCAGGGTGGGCACACCTGCTGGGACTTTTTCGATTTCTTCTTGGTGTCCTTTACCAAGAGTTTCTGCTTGGGCATATTGACGAATTCAGACTAGGAGCGGGGTAATTAATTATTGTTTCCCTTCCTTTGCTCACTACGAGTCCTGCCCTGTGCTGAAACTTTTGAGATCTATCAAGATTTGGATGCGGCTTGTCCTGTGGCGCTGGTGCCCGAGGCCACAATTGCTTTGATAATCATGATGCTGCTACAAGAGCGAGGAGATCTGGAAAGCCAAGAACCCATCCTTACATTATCGGATACTTGCGGGGGGGAGGGGGGGAATTCATGGGCAGAAGAAAGATGAATCACCAGCAAGGGTTTGGCAGACAATTAAGCAAAGCAAACCACAAATACAGTAATTAGCATGCCGCAAGGAGCAAACAGAAAGTTTGTCCATCGAGCCCTGTGGCTGAAGCGGCTAGCTGCCCAGAGGGAAGGCCTGTGCCTTTTTGCTTTTTCATATTCTGTGACAAGCACGATACAATAGAGTAGGGTCGAGTAGGGTAAAGTAGAGTACCGGTAGAGAAGGTTTCAAAGTGCGTGTCCAACAATGTCCAACCTCTGCGGTATCCATTAGTACGGGGCTGTGGCGGCTAGAGAGCAACGAGATCGAGAGACCAGCACGAGGAAGTTGAAGAAGAATGAGAGAAATGAGCAGAGCATGCCGCAGGGGCATCTGCAGAGATGAGATGGGGATCCTCGGTGGCTTGCTGCTTGGCCGTCTGGCTTTTTGTTCCAGCAACCAGTTAGGGGGGCGTTATTGTAGTAAGTATTATTGGAAGCCCTGTGAGGAGCGACGCGGCGCACTTGGAACCAGCAAATGGTGACGCCTTGGGACGAGAGAGCGACCGTGAGACCCCGGAGAAAAGAAAACAATCTTTTTTGGGGAGGGGGTTGATCTTGGGAGCGCGTTATTGCCACGTGTGATCCCGTTTCTCCTTGCACCACATCTTCACATCTTAAAAACACCCCTTCCCCTTCCCCCTTCTCCTTTCCCAGCATGCGGTCGCCGTGTGTGAAATCCACGCCATATGTACGCCCATGCGCCCATGCGCCATGGACCATGGACCATTGACCGACAACCTTTTCCGCAGTGGGGATCCCGAGCCACGCTCTCACTGCTACAGTACATGTACTTGGTATTGTACAAGTAACTTGCCTTCCTGGACCCGCTGTATTCTTCTGCTGCCCCGTTGCTATCGCTCCCGCTGCGGCATTGCGACCATACGGGGAACAGTACCCGTACCGTATAATTATGTGTCATTCATGAGGTCAGTTAATAGTTAATACCATCCAGTTATGACAAAGGGAGTACTGTACTGTACTGTACTGTACTGTACTGTACTGTACTGCTCTCCGCACAGAAGAAAGAAAGCCATGCAGAAGACGACGCAGGGCACGGCAGGCTACTGCGCTTCAAAGGTGGTCGTGGGTGTTGGTGCTTGAGAGAGAGAGATGACGAGGGAAGATCATGGCCCCGCTCCCCTGAGGCCTCGTGGCAAAGACGAAACAAACTTGCCAGGAAGCCCGGTCGTGCAGCACCGCTCCACCACTGCCCAGGTCGGCATTGATTACGTTACTGTACTGCAACGTGTGGAACGGCTGGAATGGCTGGAAGGGTCCAGAGGTAGAGGAGCAGAGAGTTGCATCCAGAAGACATGGCAGTAGCTGATGTACAGTACTGTACAGTACAGTACAAGTGTGCTTAATGGCCGGTGCAAGAACTCTTTTCTGCCCCGTTGTCCGCGTCGAGATGCAATGGATTGACCACTCCTTTTCCTTTTCCTTTTCCTTTCCTTTCTGCTTTAGATTAACTATCCCCCGCCCCTTTTCATTTGGCTTGGCTCTTGCCCTGGCGTACTACTGTCTACTACTGTACTCTATTGTACAAGCCTAGATCCATGCAGCTAAAGGTGGTGGTGTGGTTCCCAAAGCGCCGGTCATCTTAGGTCAGGCTTGCTATGACTCCTTACTCAGGAGACAAGGAGGAAGACACGGAAGAGTAACCGTACTGTACATCTCTCAATGCTCAGTACTGTACTTGGTGCTCGAGTGAGGTACCTGGGTACACACTAGCACAGTAGCAAGATCAGCAATCAGGAGCAGCAACAGCAGTTGGATCTACAGCCGTACAGCAGAAGCACCGACAGAGTAGCATTGGGCTTAGATGATGCAAATCGTAGATGTCGTACAGTATAAATACAAAAGGCTGATCTACAGCAAAATGTGCGCCGCCCAGGAACCACCAAAGAAGAAGAAGAGGAGGAAAGCCGCCGAAAGGATACGCCCGCAGGAGAAACCACGCGAGAAGAAGGTTTCCCCCTCCTTGTCTTTTCCCTTCGCTCCCTTCAACCACCACCACTCGTCGTCTCCACCGCCCTCGTCCGTGCACCACCACCACTTGCTATCTCGTCACCTTCACTCCCGTACGGGAGCAGCACCATTCAAAGAAACTTACAATCCTCTCCCTGTTTGAGGCATCCGACCAGGGCTTATTCTTATTATTGAAACACACCCTAGGCTCTTTTCTTCTTTTCCTCCCTTTCTTCTTTTTCTCCCGTTCATTTTCTGCAAGAAAGTTGCACCGCCATACCGCCCGCACCCCAACGTCGTCCCCTCTTAAGTGCGTGTGCTCCTTTCGCACGCCCCATCTCTCTCATCCCAGCCCCGATAAAATATACCTATTCCTCACTCAGAAATCCCCAGCACCGAAGCACCCGCCCGCGTTAACCCGGCGATCAGCCAGCTTTTTTTTTTTTTTGGTTTTGCGACGGCCTGAAACAGAAACATCATGCCCGTCTCCCTGGACTCTTCCCGGCCCATCATGGCCCCTAGTGTGAGTATCACTGCGCATCCTTTCTCTTTTTCCTCCTCTCTTATTGCATCATAAACTATATGCCTCCGCTCTCCCCTTCCTCAAAAGCGCATCCATCATGTCATATTCCCTCTATCCAGCTCCAACCCCGATCCCCCCTCCAGCCATACCCAC
>NCSJ02000604.1:0-14319 GCA_002812745.2 Scytalidium lignicola | reverse complement strand
CAGAGTGCTTTGTTTTAATTAAACAGTCGTACAACACTATTCTATGCTTCCTATTCTTTACCTGATATTAATCAGGAGGAATSGCYMTYACWTWYCACCRAASYKRCGKTATNNTTAATCTCTCAGCGTTTTAATATGTTTACTAATTCAACTCCTATAATTCACTCTCACGGTCTATAACCTTGATGTCGAATGAGAATTGGTTCATCTTTGAGTACCAACCCCAAATTTCTTTTACAAAGCTAAAGATTTATCATAAAGCAAGCAGCATCAGTTTTTTAGGCCATTCCCTCTACTGTATTATTGTATTACTGTAGAAAATCGTAGATAAAAATACAAAATAAAACGTTAATAGATCCCGACCCACATCGAGGCATTACGTATCACAAGAAAAGATGACGAAGCGATTCGAACGTACAGTATTAGTTACAGTATTACGGAACGAGAGATTCCGAAGAAGGATGAGGAAGAAAAGAAAGAAAAGAGAAGTCTGTTCATTCGCAAGGTCACGAAGCTAAACCACCGAGAATAGGCCGACGGACGAATGAATGGGAATCACGGTCAGCACAGCAGATGGAGACGCTGGTTTGTGGTGGGGATGCTGACTAAGCGGCAAGAGGGACAGGTCAACAAGAAGTATTGTATTGTATTGTATCATTGGCCATCGCTTCTGTGCGAGTCCATGAAGCCATGAAGGGTGCTCATCACTTGAGCCTCTTAAAACGCGTGAATCCGACTTTTCCGGCTTATTCCACGAGTGCCAGCCCCTGCGCGCCAAGTCTCTGTGTGGTGAGAAAGTGTTAGATTTTCAAGTAACGTACTTGCGTGCGCGGAATATCGCCTAACCAGGTCGTACGACGTGTGGACGTGTACTGTTCAGTACTGGAATAGAGCCAAATAAAGATAAGAGCTTTTCATTATGATCTGCGCAGACATGATTTGTCGTACGGTACCTACAGCAGCAGAGTAGGGGTCGTGACACACACATAGACACACACACACACACGCGTGGATGTCAAAAGTGTTGCGAGTTACAGTACTACGAGTGTCCTGCTCGATGGATGAAGGAGGGGGGGNCAGCCAGCATTACATTACTGTTCATTACTGTACCGTGTTGATCATGTATCGGCGATCCCGAGTTGTGTGCGGAGGGGGTGGTCGGTACCAGTCTGCCAGGACAGGACGTAGGCATGAGCAAATGGACGCCGCCGACATGATTGGCTGGGACCTCCTTCTAGCACGGGACTGGATCAACCCTAACCAAGGAGCAGGAAATCCATCGTTTGGCCCAGCGTCAACAAGCGTTGAACAGGCATCGAATTCCTGCTGTGGTGTGTGGTTTGACAGAAACACGACAGAAAGACCCCCAGCAACTTGCAAAACCCTAGAAACCCTCGACGACAACCCCGGCACGTGCCTGGTTGCCGCAAATCTTTGCCCGGTGCGTGCATTGCCCGCGGTGAGGAAGCATGGAAGCAACATGGAGATGTGCGTCGCCATTGCTTCATCTGGCATCCGCGCCACCCTGGGTGTGGAGTGAGTGCGGAGGTGGGAGACAAAGACTTGGGAGGGACTGGGGAGAGGACTGAAGAGGTGGAGAGAACTGGGGAAGAGGTCAAACCTGGAGAACCCATTTAAATGAGCAACCACCCACTCCGCACGCGTCGATGCTGTTGATCTCTGTTCTCATCCTCACAGCTGGATATCTTTCGCCTTCCCTCTTCGTGCTCCCGACATGGCCGAATCCAACGAAAAAGATATAGTGACTCCCGTCAAGACGAGCAACGACAAGTAATACCCCTCTCTCTCCATCTTTCTCTCTCTAATTGAACGTATCAATGGCTGACCCCCGATCGCAGCAATGGCGTAGAACACAACGAGGTTGGCTACCTTCCCAAGCACATCAATCTGAACTCCAATCTCTCGGCCAGGTAAGTGATCGAAAGAACCTTTGCTTCCCCTCGTCCTAGACAGACGCGTCGGTAGAGCTTTCTACCGAGCTGGCGCAAGCGGCGCGTCGCGTCACGTGAGAGATTGAGGAAAAGTCGAATATTGATGACGAGAATTGCAGAATCCAAAATCCTCTGGCGGGCATCCCTCGCGAAACCCTTCTCTCCGACGTCGAGAAGTTTGCCGCCGAGAAGAACCTCACCGAGCACCTCGCGCTGCTGAAAAAGGGCGCCCTCGTTGCGCAGGACCCTACCAACTACGAAGATATCACCGGCGAGCATGCCTTGACTGAGCTGGAAATCGAAGACCTCCGCAATGAGGTCCTCCACAAATGGCGTCACCCGAGAACGCTGTATCTAACCATCGTCCTCTGCTCAATTGGCGCCGCGGTTCAAGGTTGGGATCAGACCGGTTCCAATGGAGCCAATTTGTCCTTCCCCCAGGTCTTTGGCATTGGCACCACCAGCACCCATGATACTTTGCTCCTAGGTCTCGTCAACTCTGCTCCTTACCTCGGTTCCGCTTTCTGTGGCTGCTGGGTCTCGGATCCCCTGAACTACTACTTAGGCCGTCGTGGTACCATCTTCATCGCCGCCGTCTTCTGCTTCCTCCCTGTCATTGGCTCTGCCTTCACTCAGAGCTGGAAGGAACTCTTTGTCTGTCGTATCCTCCTGGGATTTGGAATGGGTGCAAAGGGCTCCACCGTCCCCATCTTCGCCGCAGAAAACTCACCAGCCACTATCCGCGGCGCCCTGGTCATGACTTGGCAGCTTTGGACCGCATTTGGCATTTTCCTCGGATACTGTGCTAACTTGGCTGTGGCCCATACTGGCAAAAATGCCTGGAGATTGCAGTTGGGATCAGCTATGATCCCCGCCATCCCTCTGATCCTCGGCATCTACTTCTGCCCTGAATCACCACGTTGGTGCATGAGTATGTTCTTCCCTATGTACCCCCCCGGATCTCTTCTCGCGTGCGCGCGCGCATAGTAGTAGTGGTTGTGACGAGTGACTGACCACGAATATACAGAGAAGAATAGATACCCTCAGGCAATGGCTTCTCTATTGAGTCTCCGTAACAATCCAATTCAAGCGGCTCGGGATCTATACTACATCCACACACAGCTGGAGATCGAGGCGACCATCATCGGCAAGAGTAACTACGTCACTCGCTTTATCCAGCTCTTCACCATTCCTCGCGTTCGACGTGCAACGCTCGCCTCCTTCACGGTCATGATCGCCCAGCAGATGTGCGGTATTAATATTATCGCCTTCTACTCGTCCACCATATTCGCCAGTTCCGGCTTTTCTCCTTACCAAGCGCTGTGGGCCTCTTGGGGCTTCGGTCTTATCAACTTCCTTTTTGCCTTCCCAGCGCTATGGACCATTGATACATTTGGACGACGAGCACTGCTCCTATTTACGTTCCCCAACATGGCATGGACTCTCTTAACCGCTGGTCTGTGCGCATTGATCTCTCAAAATTTGAAGATTCATTTGGCACTGGTCGCGCTGTTCATCTATCTCTTTGCCATGTTCTACTCTCCTGGAGAAGGTCCCGTTCCATTCGCATATTCCGCCGAAGTCTTCCCACTCTCCCATCGTGAAGTCGGAATGGGTTGGGCTGTGGCAACCTGTCTGTTCTGGGCTGCTGTGCTCACTATCTTCTTGCCTCTCATGTTGGACGCTATGACTACTACTGTACGTTCCCGTATTCGTCCCTCATAACCTCCTAACTGCTTTTATACTCATGCTAACTCTTTCTGACAACAGGGTGTCTTCGGTTTCTATGCGGCGACCAATATCGTTGCTTTAGTCATGATCTTCCTTTGGGTTCCTGAGACTAAGCAACGCACGCTTGAGGAGCTGGACTATATCTTCGCTGTTCCTACCCGCACGCACATGCACTACCAAGTTACCAAGGCTCTCCCATATTTCATCAACCGGTGGATCCTCAGACACAAAGACGCTGTTCTCGAACCACTCTACCACTTTGATTCTGCGCAGGAGACTGACACGTCGAGGATTGCTGATTTGTACGCGAATGACCGCCGACGTGAGGAGTTGCGCAAAGATAACAGCAGCGGCCCTGATGAGACTGAAAACATCAAGGTTGAACATACTTGAGGAAGGATGGTGAAGGTGGCGGATGCTACTAATGATGCTACAGAGGAGATTTACGCTTGTGGAGACGACCGCTCATGAATAAGGAACTTTCACTCACGGAAATCGATACCCAGTAGCTGTAGCTTTTTTACATTTTTGCATGTTGCTTTGTCCTGAGGCTGCAAAGGTTTTAAGATTCTGATTAAAGAGCTCTTTGCGTGGGCAATACAGCCTAGCGTGATTTTAACCTGTTGAGGATAATCATAGATATATAATACCCATTTCTATAGATATCCCTTTCAAAAGTTCATGATTATTATGCTACCAGTTTCAGTGCTGTGAAAGTTTCTAACTGCCCAACCTTTAGGCTGTCCATGCTCTCCAATATGGTAGATTATATATTATAGCGTCCTTCAGGCATTACAATCACTGTAGACTCTTTTCACCCCTACAACGGACTCGATAATGGACATGAATTGTGGCTTTTTTAGCGTCACGCTAGCAAAACCCTTTGAAAGGGATCATCCGTCTTCAGACTCTCTACGGATTCGTACAGCATTTGCCAAGACAGTTATCACAGCAATCAACTTGGTTATTGATGCAGTACAGTACAGTACAGTACAGCACATGTGCCGAAAAAACCTCGTTACCAGCGAGGGAGGAGCAGATCGAGGGTTTGACCGCGAGAAACGCATAAAGGAAATCTCCCCTAGGGATTAGAGCTTTTTGGAGTGTTTTCAGATTTGTGTATGTGAATGCAGATGACTTGGATGAGACCGTGACTGAAGACCTGTTTGGGCAAACCATATACCCTCACTTCATATGCTGCTCACGTCAGCACGGAAGAGCTACAGTATTTCGCAACGTACCTTCCTTATTCTCTAACCTTCATATTATTTAAGTAGCTTTCCGGTTTCATACCCCTGGTTGCAGATAATGTGGCGCTCGATTAGCTTCTTATTAATTTTGTATGACGTAGGTGGTTACGCCTCGTGATGAGCGTGCTATTCGCGCACGCACATACAGTTGGGAGTAGCATGGTACAACCAATTTAGTTATCCGTTTATTCCAAGTGCAAAACTAACACACAAAGTAACAGTCAAACCTACGGTCGTCCATAAGCAATTGTCATGGTTGTAGCAACTATTCTTACTGTATTGTACTGTACGAGGCTTATGGTGGGGTTGTTGAGTGGATAAATACTACCGTAAGATGGCTCATTCATAATTTGCGTATTCACAACAAAGTCGAGGTTATTTTATTACATAACATAAATAACAAATGAGAAAATTAAATTTATAAGTTAATTAATATAGTTTATTTCTCGTTTTCCAATTTAATGTAGTTTGGTTTGCCAGGGGATGATTTTGATCCATTTTGTGGTAAAGCCTGAAGGTGATCTGAGTGTGCGGGGAATACGTTAGAATCTCCTTTACGATAGCTTTAACTATAAATGCCTAGAACTAGTGTGAAGCAATTAATTGATATTGATACCATCCTCCCTATCTCGTCTCCCAACCTTATTACATTAGCTACAATGGCTTCCTCTGATGAGCTGAGGGCATCTCACCCCGTTGACCATCGGGCCACTGAGGTTCTTGAAAAGCATATGTATCATTTGAGGACAAAACCCAAAATCCCTGATGCACATACGACTCGTCAACATCTGGGAACTTATAAGTTCCGCAAACCCTCTATCTGGTGGAGGTCACTTAGAGAATGATCTTTTAAAGGTCAAGGCCAAGGCCACCACAACATAGCCAACATAAGCTGAGCGTTAGGATATAAGCGATTATGAAGCATCTAGTTTATATAAAAGCTTAAACAATCATGGTAGGAGTGAAAAATATATGGAGGAAGTATATTACACTAATATGAAGGCTTAAATACCAAATCAGCAGATCTCCCACTAATTTTTATAATATCCAGCAAAGGAAAGACAGAAAAAAAAAGCTATGAATAATAAAATGATTAATTCAAATAATACCACACCATATGTAAGAGTTATCTATTATCCCCCTTCAAATCTTATGGAACGTTAGGGTCCAAGCTGTCTTTTTGATCTCTCTTCCCCCCACAACCCCTAATCTTGGGTGTATTCTCGACAACAACACTCTGGCAGCTACTACTCCTCACGACATCCTCCACATCTACACTCAAACCCATATATCTTTTTCAGATAGCTCTTCCTATGTCCGTAATCAACAGTCACTTCCTCGCCTTGTAGTATCTTGGAGTGATTACTGAATACCATTCTTTAGATATAGTCAGATCTGATGGACAGAGAGAATGGATATTGGAGCAACATTGAGAACTTACCTTCCGAATCTCTCCTGCCAGACATAATGTGAATTCGGAACACAAGAATGGTTGATCCTCGATGCGGTCTCGAAGACTCCTGTTGCAAGATCGGACTTGATAGAGTAGCCATTGCTATAGACGATGCTACGGTTGCGTGACTCGTTGAAGTTGCGGGAGAAATGGTGCAGAGAAAGAAATGACTTTTGTCTTTCGGGGGATAGAGAATTGACGGCAACGTCGAGAGGGTCGGCCCGCGCACCGGTATCGATCAATGTTATAAGTGGCGCTTCACAGAGAAGCGCGGTTCCAGGTGGAATGTCACAAAGAGCGAAGACGCCAAGGCCATTGTTTTCAGTGTGACGGATCTCGATGAGTGTGCCAAGCGTATCAGGGTGTCGAAGTGATACTAGATCCTTTGATGCTACAGAAACTCTAGATGTTCGAGGAAGAGCTGAGGCAGCGAGGTGCAAGACTTTTAGCTCATCGATTGTGATGGGGATGTCAAAGTTCTCTAATGGTTCAAGGGTAGGGGTGCTCATAGTATTGAGTGCCCAAGACGGCTGGGGTAGCTGGGTGCCAGTGCTCGTGGTGTCGTTCATCGCCTGGACTAAAGCTATTATTACGCTTGGCCGAGTCTGTTGTGGAATCATAAGGACTATGGCGAAAAGCTCTTAGTAAGGGATCAAGAGCAAGCATTCTGTAAAAGAAAGCCAGGAGAGAAAGAAAAAAAAAACCTTCCAAACGAGAGGTGAAATCCCTCTCAACTCTTTGAGTTAAGTTTTAGAGACTGTGTGCCTGCTTCTCAACATAGCGATTCTTCTCACGGGATAGTAAGCGGTCGTTACGTATCACGGGATTGTGTTAAAACTTTTTGGATTTGCGCACTTGTAAGCCTGGCCGCAATTCGGTGTTAAAAACCCGATACTTTCCCTTTAGGATTAGAAATCAAATTAATAAACGATCCAATTCTTCTTGTGCTATCTTTATGCCTGCAAATATTCTTCAATCTATATCATTATCAGTAACCTTTTGTAATTAGTGGTTGGATGTTGTTTTTGGAGGTCAGGTGGCACAAGGTAAATCGCCTGTGCTGCCCGCCAAATGTAGTCACCGCCTTTGTTGGTCGTGCTTGGGTCGTCAGCATCCCTACGATAACAGGATTTGAATACTTTGCGACACATAACACTCTATTGAATCGAATTCACCCTCTATTGTCGGATATTTGTATGGCTGCAGTTGTACCTGTCAACGATACCCAACCATCGAAGCTTCGAACGTCTGCTGATCCCCATCACGTCAAAGGGGAGTACTCTGGCCACACAAACAACGTCATCCGCTTTCGTCACCTTGGCTACGACGACGGGTTTAATCAAAATGTTCTTCTGCGACTGCACGCCTTCGACCGGGCAGGCGGCGGTTTACACTATGGTACGGTCTTGGCCGTATGGAGTCTGGTGGCAGGGAATATCACAAAGGGATATTTCACCCTGCAACTCGATGAGGCCTAAAGTCGAATTGCAATATGAGCTTTTGAGATAAAAGAACTACTATTTCTACCATGATGAAATCCTCAAATATCCGATATACAAGTCCATCAGAGACTGGTCCTTTCCTCATGAGTCCTTTCCTTCCATTTGGCTTGCCCCGTCAGCTTTTGACCCGTATAGCGACCACGCACCTCCGCCTGCTTCGAATCTTACATATTTCTTTATTTCCCGCGAAAAATGTTGTCGAATATCAGAGAGTGAGGGCATGGGCTACTTCGAAAGAGCACATTTCTGCCCTTCTGCCGAGGTGCTGTGGTTTGAAGCTAATGGTATGGGGAATACAATCAGAACAAGAATCTCTCTAGAGATTAGGTTGTTAACGACATTTTCAATGCCGTTTCTCTTCGTAGAGATCTTCATAGTGCATTTGATGACCGGAAGTTCGTCATCGTGCCTAAAGAATCTAAATGGGTCGTCCAGTTCTTATCCCAGACACTCCCTCGGCCAGCAGTTCCACAACCGAATTATCGAACTCAAGGGCATATCATCTCAGTTCCTCTACATGCGCTTCGCATAGGCAATATTTCCTATCATACAACAGTCCCTCGAGGCCGGTGTGTCGAGAGATGTGATAGTTCGAGTCACTGAAGATGAGGAGTACCGAGAGGTGGTGCAGCATTGCACAAGAGAGGAATTAAAGGCTGCCATATTGTCAAGAAGCCGGAGCTCAAGCCACAAAAAGCGCAAACCTGCGACTCTTGACGAAGGTGAGTTCAATCAAAAGCGTGTTAGTCTCGCGTGACAGATAGAAGTGATATACCCAACTCTTCCATAAATGACAATTTGACATACTCTTCCAACAACCCCCACAGCACCCCTTATTGCGCAGGAACTCCAGGCTCAGCAAAGAGGATAAACTGGAGTGGATCCGGAGCCGCGGCTCCATCAACTCGGAGTTGTATTGTTGCGACTATACCGGCCCTCAAAGGTGGGAATATTTGATGAATCTGAAATTGGCGGGCATTATGAGTGTCTTAAGATTCGTGTATGCAGATGGCGACTAGAATTATATTTGACCACCAACAATCCGGTATCACCTTCCAATCTAGGCCATACCTAGAAATCCCTTCTGTGGATGATACTCTAATCGTGAAGTTAGGGGGTGCCGCTCGCGGGGCTATTGCCTGTGCAGGGTCTATCTAGTTAGAGCAAAAGCCTTTTTATCCAAAAGAAGCAACCCCGAAAGCTATTGAGTCAAATTCTGTGGCACAAACTGCACAGCTTTGAGCAGGCAAGATACTCCTATGTCTGCCTAATACAAAATTAGTCAAGCTCTCTTGTGATGCCAAATACTATGTCTTCATGGCCGTAAAAAAAGGCAGCTTGAAAAATAAGGATTGAAGGTCGCTTATGAGATGTATCTGTACGGCGCTTCTTTGCTGAACAGGAGGTATTCAGGAGATCAACTGATAATTATACCAACTACCGATCTTAAGGCACTGCTTCTTAGCTGATCCCTTCAGGGGACCTGTTGCAATAGAACCATTTTTCTTTAGTATCATTACGTTTTCCTCCTCTATATCTGGTGGTTTGGCATAGTAGTAGTTTAATCAGGGTTTTCTCTGGCGATTTAGATATTAGTTTTACTTATGATGTGATATAGCTTCAATAACAAAATGCTTCAGTCACAACTGTAAATAATCATAAGGCTAAGGTCATGGTTAGCCCAAGTTAATGAACCCCCGGCTTCTTTCTATATGTGTTGACTTGCAATAATGTAGGGAGAGGTTCAGAAGGATTGTCTTGGGGAACCACAGGTTTAGGATCTAATATATATATAGAGTAGCGGTCAACTAACGGCCGTATCAACTATATTTTTACTTAATCAACAGAGCTAATAGTGGGGTTGTTGAGTATTGCTGTATGCGACATATCCACTATTCATAATTTGCCTATCGCAACAGAATGACTCATTAAGTACAATCAGTAAATAAATGAATCTCTAGTCAATAAGAAAATCTTAATTAAATTACAAAGCTTTAGTAATTACTTCACTATTTATAACCATATTACCATTTATCGATCGTCACAATTCTGGTGTTATTATTGTCGATTTCTTCTAGCTGTTTACAAAAAAAAACATCCAGTGGGGCCAAAATGAGTTAGAGTACCGTATATAACTTGCTCTAGTCGAGTTCTACACGTCAATCGAAATACTACTTCAATATAAGCAAGCATCAGCAAATAAGCTGACCGCAGTAACGTCGATCTCAGGCGTTATTTGACTTGTCAACGCCCTCGCTGTTGCAACTGAAACAATGATAGCTTCTACTTGTGTAGAGTCTGGCATTGCAAATCGTTCACTCTTCTCAATAACAATTCAAAGCAACTTTCCCATCGATATCACCTAGTGCGATCTGTTACTGCTTTTTGAAAGTGATACCACAGTAAATACAATACGCCTACTAGCTTAGTCCCAGCGCCTTTTCCGCTCCTCCTGCCCCACAGAAGCTTATTGTACGTGTGTATCGCATGACCCACTTGGGAGAAGCTAATCATATGGTTGGATGACGATTTCTTCAACTCAGCCACGCTGTGAGGATGATCCTGTAAAAACAGTCTTGGCTTACCATATTGTCCCTATGTAGCGGCGTAAGCTCTCACTTTATGTGGATATAGAAAGAGGATAGAAGACGGATTACCAATATTTACACCGTTTAGTGTTCAGCCACTTTGTGTGCCTGCATTCTCAAGAGAGAACCTTTTTTACATAATGAAATAATTATGTTCCGGCTCATACGTAAATAAAAGTAACTCATGAATCGGCCGGCTGATATGTATGTAATAATATAGCTCACAAATTTTAAGCAGTATTCACTCTGTAATTTCAGGCTATCTATGCTTTGTAATTATTACACTAAAATGTATTACTAAATTTAGGCATTATAATTACTATAATACACTAAAATTATAATTGTCAGTACATTACCAATAACACATAGTACATTACTTTATGGGTGATATACTAGTTGTGTTGATGGTTGATTGATTGTAAAGGTGGTGGGATAGAGCTGTAGCTAAAGGCTACAACTCCTTACTACCTAATTAAGACTAACTAGCATATGACTGATCATGTCCACACATGACTAGTCTACCAACACTAGAACTATTCTGAAAATTGCCAAACTATCGTATAAAAGCTATAAAGCTGTAAAAAGCTCAAATCCACTGCTTTCTCCTGATCACATGTTAATTACCTATTTAGGCTTAACTCCAAGCTATTGCTTAAACTTTGCTGTTACTTCTTCTACGTTTTACCTATTCTATTACTTCTAATTATACTTTATTTGTATTCACTAATTACTTTAAAGCATTCAAAGACTTCTTCTTGGTCATGAAATCAGTTGAATTTATAATTTTCTATATTCATTTAACCTTTGTAATCTCTTATCACTTATAAGCTTAGCAAAAGCATATTATGTTGATTATCAAGTGCTTTTCTTATATAATTCTTAACTTGACAAGGCAATTGTAAAGTAATTTCAAATCTGTACAAAGAGTTAGTAAAAGGTTGATCTTTAAGGCCTTATCAATAGTAGATTTGATAAAGGCTTTTATATTGAATTTATAAGCTATTCTATAAAGCTCAAAAGCTAAGATACTTTAAGTAACCCTTTTATACTTGATTAAGGACTAATATAATATATTTACATTTCCTTTTTCATTTATTAGAGTTAAAACATACTTAATCTACAAAGATAAGTCCTTGTTATTTATAAAAGATGTATTTGTAAATACTAATAGTTATAAAGTGTTTTTGTTTAATTTAATAAAGTGTAAACCTCTGGTAATATTCTTAATTTATTATTATAATTGTTTATTCAAAGCCTTAATGTCCTTTTTATCTGGATTTACAACTTAAGTTGTAATTAACAAGTCAAATATAGTTTTTAGTTAATAAACTAATATAATATATACTCTTCTTATACATTAAACAACATATTACTCTTTAATAAAAAGGTTTTAGTGTATAATTCCATAAGAACTTATTATATTCGTTAATTTATTATTCATAAGCTTTAAGTTATTATATTAGTACTCTTAAGTAAGAATGATTTTGTTGTTTTGTAATTAAATAATACTATTGTTAAACTTAAAGCTCTTTTTAAAGGTTAAAATCTCTTATTCCTTAATTAAAAACTTAACCTTTTGAAGTTATACTTATTCTTATTATGTAAACTCAAGGTCTTTAACAAACAGTATATTATTAGTTTAAAGGTTAACAAGGTTAAATAAGTTATTATTGTACAAAAAGCATAAGTTATAAGTAGATTACTCTATTAAAAGCTCTTTGACATAATATAAATAATAAGTTTTAAACTAGTAATTCTTAACTTCAAGGACTTTATATAAAAGCTTAATAACCCTCAAGATCAAGTTCTTCTAAAAGCATAATTGTTAAGCAAGCTTAACAAGTAATCATATATAAAAATTATAGTTTAACAAGGTTATTAATTATATATAAGCTTAAAAAAATGTCTTCTAAGTATAAATTTATAAATTTATTCTTTATAACTATAATACAAAGAATAATTCTCTGGTTAATATGTTAAATAGTTGAAGATTAAATTAAAACTAATTCTTTTCCTTTATTATTGTATACTTATATTATAAGCCTTGATTTCTCAAAAGCTTTTTTTTATTCTTTTATTCTTAATCTTGTTTATAAATCTTATATCGAAGATGTATACCCTTTTAAGTATATTTGTTATTAAAGTAATTTCAAAGACTTCTTTCTTTAATAACCTTGATATTTTAACTTGTCAAGAAGTTATATATTAATGTTCATCTTGTATAAATACAATAATATTATCTTATATGAATATAATAATATTAACCAAGTTTGTATTAATAAAATACTTATATAGTCTTTTTCTTTTATGTTTAACAAGTTATACAAACTATACAACTTATATTAGTAATAGTATAATAATTATAAAATCATTTCCCTTAATATTCTTCTCTTCTTTAACATCTTTAGTACTAGCCTTTAATAGCTTAATATTGTTAAGCTTTGTAATTAGTATAAAATAAGGCTTTATAGAAGTTAATCAGAATGTTGTGTTATTATAAGATAGTATTAATACACAAGATTCATTGTCTATACTAACAAGCTTATATAGTTTTTCTTAACTCTTATTCTAGCTAGTATTATCTTTCTTCTACATAAGAACTTGTAAATTCAGTAATAAGTCATGAATACTATCTACATTTAAGTTATTCTATATGTTAAGAGTATTTTGAACTTAACATTTTACTCTTAATTTGTATATTTCTTCTATTACCTTTTTAATTATAATTATCCTTTAAATAATTATTAAAAAAGGAATATTGAATTTAAACATTTAAGAATAAGTATTATATATTAAAAGTATAAGAATAAAGTTATTTAAACTTATTAAATTATTAACAACTTTAAAAGTCATTTGTAAAGTTATGTCTTTATTAATATTACAAATCTTTATGATAATAATTTAGTAAGTATATTATATAAGGTTATAATACCTTTTAACAATTCTAATAAAGTTATAAACTTCTATTAGAACAACCTTTAAAGTAATTCTTATAACATTAATATATTGTTAAAATTCTTTACTTATAAAGTTCTTTTTAATGTTAGTAATAATCTAGTTAAGAAGGCTTAAATAAGTATTAATCTAATACATTCAAAGTACATCTTAAGTGTATTTAACATTAATATTCTAAAGTTATTTGTTAATTTAATAACAAGTATCCTTGTTAACAACATAAAGAACTAACTTTCTAGAGATATAAAAGATATTTATAATAATAAAGTAATTAAAGTTAATGTTGTCTTTAAGGTTAAATCTGAAGTATCTTAATAACTTGTTATAATATTAACAATGAACATAACACTTAATCAAGTACTCTAAGGCTTGTTTGTTAATATCATAACTAGTTTAGTCTAATATCTTCTAAAGCTTACTTATTAATAAGTAGTTAAAATGTTAGTATAAATGTTATAATTCAACATTAGTTAAGAAATAAGGGTTCTAATTGAAAGATTTAACAATTAACACTTATAAAAGAATCTTCTACAATATAAAAGGATGATCAAATTAGTATACAATTAATATTTTACCTTATAGTATAACCAAGTTATTTATAAGATTGTTAAGGTATATACTTAAATAGTCTATATTAGTTATACTAAGTAAAAAANGGTATATGTTCTAGGCTATACGCCAACCCTGACCGTTGGCCAACTGCCTAGACCGTTGGCCAACGGCCTAGGCCATACAGCAATTTGACAGTTGGCCTATGGCCTAGGCCATATGCAAACTACTTAATTAATTGAACTAGTAACTGAATTACTACTAGTCTAAATCAATGGCTACACCATGGCCAGTTAAAACAACTTCATTACCCATAGTATTTGCCCTTGCCCACTTCCT
>NCSJ02000603.1:0-14326 GCA_002812745.2 Scytalidium lignicola | reverse complement strand
TAACTAGATATAAAAAAGTACTTTACAAAGCTTAACGTTTATTATCTTTATCAGATTATTTATAAACTTTATCTTGATTTACCTTTGCAAATATTAGTTTATAATTTGAAAGACTTAATAAGGTATACTTAACTATTAACTTTATTATTGTTATTTAGAATAAGTATTAAACTTATTATTATAATTATGAGTTTATAACTTAAATCCTTAGTTTAAGATATATTCTTTACTAATTTATATAATATAACCTTTAGTTATGTTAAGACAAACTTACTTCTTAAACATTACTTAGTATAACCATTGAATATAATATAATGTCCTTTAGCTTAATAAAGATAAAACACATGATTAACCTTATTAATAGTTATCCTTTATTAAGATAAGTTGAATTTTTTTNACTTTTNAACCTTCAAATATATAAGTTTGTTTGTACACTATATACACTTTATTTTACTCATATTCCTTTAAGGATTACATAAGTATTATCAAGAGCTATGTCGTTTAATATAAGATAGTTGAATAACTAGTTAAAGAGTAGATAAAGTTGTAAAGTTTCATAAGTAATAATTATAAAAAGAAGTAATACATTAACATTGTTCATAGTATATATATCTAGTAAGAAGAAGAATACTTTATTCTAAACTTCATCTTGGATGTTGAAGTTCTTAGCTAATTCTTATATTACCAAGGTTATTATAAAAANGTATGTTTTTGTTTTTAGTAATGAACATTATGTTAAGATTTGAGTAGTAATATTACTTAGATATAGTCTTCTCTGTCTAGGTATATTGTAAATAGTAGATCATTTTATTAGTATTCTTAGGCAAAGGCAAGAGCTTGAGATAGTGTTTTATATACTTAACAATTAAGGAATTGATCTTGTTTACTAAGGCAAAAGTATAACAATAAGTAAGAAAAAGCTACTATAGTTGTTCAATGATTAAGAATTCTATAAAAAACAACTTAAGTAGAATAACAAATTGATTAAGCTTGTTAAGCAATTGTTCAAGTTGAATATAAGGATTTTCCAAACACTTTAGTTTAATATCAAGGAAGTATTCTTTATATACTAAGACAACTTACTGATGAACAAAAAGGTTGATAATTATACTTAAATCTACAATAGTATACTGTTAGTTTTACAAGAGTATCTGTATTAATTTTTTTNGACTTCTTTATTAATAAGTCTATAGAAAATAATTATTAAATCCTTAGCTTTATAATTAACAAAAAGAACTTTTACTAATTATTATAAGAATTGATAATGTTCTCTTTTATTAAGTGTGCAAATACACTTTATAATACTTTTTTNGATAAAATTAACTTTAAAGATGATTTATTCATTATGAAAAACATAAGTAAGATAATTTAACTTGGTAATAATGAGCATTCATCAATTAATACTTTAGTATTACACAATATTATATTTCTTGGTTAATAGTTAAAAGTAATTGTTATAAAAGCTAGTCTTGTTAATACTATGAAAAGCATTATAAAAANGACAAATAAAAAGGAATGAATAAGAGGTTTTTTACATAAGAGAAGAGGATAAGCTTGAGAAAAAGGATAAGAATAACAAATATTAATAAGAAAATTAACATCTTATAATAAATTTAAGTTATTGTTCATTGACTATAAAGCTTAGTATATAATTTATAGATAAGTTAATAATGTAATTATTATACATTGTTAATAAACTTTATCTTTTGCTTATTAAACATCATTATAAAAAGGTAGTAAAGAAGGATTATTATATCTTCTCTTAAAATTAAATTATTAACTTTTAAATCAACAAGAAAAGATATGTAGATAAAAGATATAAAGTTCTTCTAATGTTAGTAAATTAATACATATATATGTTAATAGTTTTAAATCCTAGTTGAAACTATTAAACTTAACAACTTGTTCTTGTATGTAAAATGCTTAAGACTATACTAGTAATATATAATAATAATCTTATAAACTTCTTTTTAGTAATTTCTCTTTAATTTTTAAGATCTTAATTTTTTNAACCTTCTATTCTCTTTATAACTTTCTTCTTTTCTTCATCTTATCAAAATCATTATAATATATATACTTGTTGTTCAAGTCTTGGTTGACTAAATCTACTATGAACTTGGATAAAAATATACATTTAACATCATTGTAATTGATGTTGTTAATCAAGCCTTAAGTTATATAGAAAAATATAATATTTAGAATTTAAAGGATTATTATACTTATATAAAGTTCTTCTTAATTTGAATCCTTAATGAGAATTCTACAGTTACTCAAGTCCTTAAGTAAGTTTAGATCTTTTACTTTATTTTTAATTAAGCCTTTGTTTAAGACTTTCAAACTCTAATCAGACTAAACATAAGTATAAGTCCTTTGTCTTAGTTATCAGAATAATTAATCTGTTATACTAGAAGTTTGAGCTAGTTTCTTGACATTTTAGAGTTTTTAACACTTAAAACTTTTGAAACATTCTAAGCTTGTAAAAAGTATTAATTAGATAATTATATTATATTAGATAGTAGTTAAAAGTTATTCAACGACTTTTTTNATTTGTTATATTAAGTTAAAGAAAAGGCTAATTGTAAATTCTACTAACTTAATAGTAATCATCAATTTAGCTAATTTTATACTTTAAAGGATATGGTTAATTGACAAGAATAACAATATTATCTTCAAGAGCATCTTGTAACAGATCTTTGATTTGTTATAAGATAACATATACTATAATGAGTTTTATAAAAAGACCTTCTTCTACTTTATCCTCTTCTTATTCAATTATTACTGTATATATACCTTGACCAGGGGTAAAGTACTTAAGAGTAAGATTATTATAGCCTAGGTAATGTTAAAAGTTATTATAGTAAATAGAAGACCTCAGAGTAATCTAGATACAGAAGAAGGATATTAATGATATTAAATATACAGATTAATCATGTTAGACTTACCTTTTAGTAAGGTAGTTATTCTGTTAATTAGGATAAGATATATTTTGTTTATTATCATAACTTTACAAGTTAAAGAGAATATTATTAAAGAAGATGAGATTAGTTATTTTCAGTTTGAAGGATTTAATATTATAATTGTCTTCTTTAAGGCTAACAATATCATTATGATAATGTTTGAGGACAAATCTTATTCAAATACATAATTTAAGATAAGAGAGAAAATTAAAATTGCTTGTTTATGTAACTAGTTGATTTTCAATTATTAAATATGTAAATTTGAAGTTTGCATTAATTGATTTTGATTTACTAAATACAATACAAGTTAATATTTTTCGTTTTACTTAAAGGAAGTTAGAGTAAAGCTTAGCCTTTAAACCTGTTCACCTTTATACAGGAATTAACTAGACAAGTATAGTAAAAGTTATAATATAATATGAGTAAGAGATATAATAAGATAGTAAAAGCTTTAAACTACCCTTTAGATTATATAAGATTTTATTACTTATTTTGCTATACAAAACCTTGTGAATTCTAAGCTTGCTTTTATATTATAATAAGTTAGCCTTAGTTATTATACTTATATTATTTACATTTGTAGTAGACTTATATAAGATAGCTTTTTCATTCTCTTCTTATGTTATAGGTTTAACTTAATAAGCTGATTAGTGTAAGCCTGAGGCTTGATACATAGCAGAGTGTATATAAAGAACTTAGTAATCATATGATATGATTGAACTTGGAGGACTTAAGAAGTCTAAAGGGTCTATGGACTTATAAGACTTAGAGGGTCTAAGAGGTCTAGTTGAATTTCATTATCTATATAAGCATATTGTAAGAACATAAGAGTAGACTTCTTATGTTCAACTTAAATACATTATTGGATTTTACCTTGACTTAGTTACTTGCTTATGTATTACATGTTTCTGTTGTTTTTGAACATTTACCTTATCTTTGGCTATTTAGTAACCTAGATAATATAGTTTTATAACATTTTGAACATTACTTATCTTGATAAGTCAAGATTTAGAAACAAACATACTAGTAGATAATAACAACAATGAACAACAACTTAAAGAAGGTTTTGAAGAAGACTTTGAAGAGAAATCAGAAGAGGGATTTAAGGAAGTATCTGAGGAAAGTTCAGAAGATAGCTTTGAAGAAGATTAAGATAAGAACCAGACTATCAAGGAAGTTAACATCTAAGAAGGAATGTTAAAGGAAGTTGTTATACTATTAAAACAACTTATTAAGTTAATAGAAGGATTAACTGTTGAAGAATTGTCAAGAGCTTCAAGGAAGAAGTTAGTATCTTTACTATTTAAACTTAAACTTGAACTAGTTCTAATACTAAGAGCTTTAAATCCAAACCTTGATCTAGACTTTGAACTAGAGAGCAATGTTGAACAAGTTCTAATAATAACACTTAGAGAAGTTAAGATTGTCAAACTAGACTTATTTTATAAAGATAAAAAGNAAACTAAAAGCATATCTTGTACAAACAAGAACTTATCTAGTATTAAATAATCATTTACTATTAGGAGATATGTACAAGGTTTTGTAAGCCTTAACATACTTAAGAAGAATAGTTAAAACTTGGTTTTAACCTTTTAAAGATAAATAATTCATGACAAATAGAGGAATAACAAACTAAAGAGTAATTAACATCTTTAATAATTAGGAAAATTATACAAGAGAACTTAAATACTTGTATAAGGATGTTGACAAAAAAAAGGAATACTAAAAGACAATTAGCTTATCTTAAACAAACTAAGAGCCTTAATGAATATACAATACTTTATTATTAGTATATAATATTAGTCAACTGAGGAGAAGAAGTATATATACACTAATACAAGACTGGATTGAAGGATTCCATTAAAGAAGAATTATATTGACAACTTGTAATTATTACATTCAATGCCCTTATTGATTTGTTTATCAAGATTAAGAATAAATAATATAAGATAATCTTAGACAAGAAGAAAGGATCTTACTTCAACTGAAGAAAGACTAACNAAAAAGAAGGATTAAGAAGACTTTATAAAGTTGAATGTTATAAAGAAAGGAAAGACCTTTAAAGGAAAAAGAAAAAAAGAACTTTGAAGAAAAACATAAGAAAGAGAACTCTTTTAGAATTTCCCTTGAAAAACTTGATAATAAAAGGAAAAATAAATTATACTTTAAGTGTAGACTTTTTGAGTATATAACAAACACTTATAAAAGGGATAACAAGTTAAGTACATTAGTAAAGGTTAAAGTTATAAGAATTTTAAGAATTATAAATATCTTGTTTAAATTATTAAAAGAAGAAAGTTTAAATGAAAAAGATAACTTCTCAGAAGAAAAARGAAGATTGTTAAGACTTGGTAATTATATCAGAACTTATTATTGAAACTAATACAAACAAGATGATAATAACAAGAATCTTTGAAATAAACTTTATACTTATAATAAGAACTTACCATCTGAAATACCCTTAAGAAGATAACCAAACCAAAGGCTAAGGCAAATGAAGATCAATTCTAGGAGTTAGTAGAATCTAAATAGTTGTACTACTAGACTTCAAGGTTATACTAACAAAGTAATATCTTGTTTTTAAAGAATTATTAATCTTAAAATATTATCTCATAATTAGTATACAAGGGTTAAGAGGATAAAAGATTCTAAATAAAAGTTAACTTTTCTAGACTATGTAATAAGAGGAAATAACTGTTAAAGCATATAAACTTGATATTGAAGATCTTACTTTAGTCTATAAGATTAACCTTCAAAGTATTATTATAAAGAAAGGAATATACAAATTCCTCTTATTAGTAGAAAGAACATAAATTCAGGATAACTTTAACTAGATGCCCAAAGAGGCTTAGATGGTTATTAAGGAAGGATTAAGCTATGTTGTATAAAGGAGATATAATATACAACATAAAAGACTTCTTATGATAACTTTTTAACAAGAATGCTTAAAAGTAAAAACATAATACAAAGAAATCTAAAGCTTAAGAAAATCAATAGAACAAATGCTTAAAGCTAAATAATATTATACTCAACAAGAACAAAGGGAATTAGTTGAGATTGTTATTAAACTAGCTAATTAGAATGTAAAAGCTCTGTTTATAATTAATAAACTAA
Organism: Scytalidium lignicola; assembly: GCA_002812745.2. Taxonomy (NCBI): domain Eukaryota; kingdom Fungi; phylum Ascomycota; class Leotiomycetes; genus Scytalidium; species Scytalidium lignicola. The sequence continues at coordinate 8,255 of NCSJ02000603.1, read as the reverse complement.
AGGAAGATTTATTATCTTTAGAAGTATCTATCATGTTATTAGAGGAAGATGAGTTAATATAAAGGATTAATCAACAATTTAACTAAGAAGTAACAGTATACCCTTTAAATTTTATAAGAAGAATTCTTAAAGAAAGTAATGTCTTTATCATAGAAATAAGAGAATACCTTGGAAATAAAATAGTAAAATGAATATAAGATATATATACATTTATAAACGATAAAAGCTTAAATGGACTAAGACTAAGAAATCTTATTAAAAGACAAATTATACTCTTCAAGGAATTAGAAGAAAACGTTGAAGATCTGGAGATTAATAATAATATGTTAGTTGACAATGCTGAAAATGTTAATCTCTACTCTATGAACAGTAAAAGTTCATTATATATTAACATAATATTATGTAAAAAGTTAATAAGGGCCTTGATTGATTTAAGAGTTAAAAGAAACTTTATCAGTGAACAAGTTATAAAACAACTTGGACTTAGTACAAGAGTTAAAGACAACAGCTATTTAATATCATTAACAAACAATATCAAGGTTCAAAAGCATATTAATATTCAAACTTAAAACCTAGATATAAGGTATAATAGAAGTTATTACAAGAAGATATCTTTTGATGTTATAWATGTTGATTTTGTTCAATCTTGATATAAGATATTCAAGTTTTACTTAAGTAACTTACTTTATTGTTTTTTCTTTTAACTTGTTATGCTAAGGTTTTTAAAAGTTTATAATAATATTATTATATTTGATCTTTTATCCTTAATTTACCTTATTAAGTTATAAACACTTTATCAACATAACCATTTCATTATGTATTATTGACAAGACATTATAATTTATAATTTTTGCCTTTAACTTAAGTATTATTTTCACTAATAATATATCTTGTCTTTTCTTGTTACTTATACTAAGGAGTTATGCCTTGAAGTTGTTAAAATACTTTATAAAAGACTAAATTGACTAACTTAGCCATTGTTAAGCTTGGTTATACTAATCTTGAACCTTAATCCTTTTATTACCTTTGTCTTTTAACAAAGATAATAAGATCCCTTTAAATCCTTCTTATATAATAATACTTGTTGATTTTACCTTTTATACTTGTTATTATTTTACTTTTAAAATATTGTTAAGATATAACATAACATAAAAGATCTTAATACTATTCCTCTTATATAACTCTGAGAATTCAGCAAATTTAAATTTGTATTTATATATAAAATCATTATACTCCTTTATTGTTTTCCTTGTAAATTACTTTGGTAAAAGTATATACTTATATTTTACATTCTAGATTGTAAGTTGTTATAACAATAGCTTTAATAATACTTTATTAGTATATTACCTTTATAATACATTCCTTATCAAAGAACCTTCTTATAATAAGATTTATATTTTTACTAAGAAGTTTCCTTATAATAGAATCAATGTCCTTATAAGTATATTATTATATTAAAGTAATTTTTCTTTTCTTTGTTATAACACCTTAATCTTTAAGTCTAACTCTTTTATTTATCTTTGTACTTTATCATTTTGTTTACTTATATACTCTAGTTTAGTATTTTCCTGTTAAAGAGCCTTAATACAATACATTCACTGCTTAAGTAGTTTATTCTAAGGAAATAATGAATTGTCTTTGAGAACCTTTAATTCTCCTGCTTATTACTCTTCTTCAATCAATTCTTCAACTAAATTACTTAACAATGTAAATGTAACTTTTACATGTATAATTCTTAAGCTTATTGTTGTTATAATGCCTTTGTTCTGACTAAGCTTAACATTAGCCCTTCTTGTTATTCTCTACTCTTTAATAATCTTAAAAAATATTGTTAAACAGCTTAACTGACTTGTTATCATCCTCTGATTATAATGGACTATCACTTAAATAAGAGGAATTAGAATATTATAAACTGAGTCTAGGGTAAAGACAGTGAATTACAATTAAGAAGATGATAATACTAACAATTAAGCTTGTTCTATTCTTCAAATTAATTCCTGAAGAATCTAAATCATAATAATTGCTTAAGTTACCCTTATATATGTCAAGTCTTATGTACTTTCAAAGTAAACCCTTATCTTAATACTTTGTTCATGTGCTTAGTATACTATATACACTTCTTAAGCTTTGTGATCTAAGCTTTAACATTTATAACTTCTTCTACATCTTATGTTTTATCTTATAGTATAAAGATTATATATTTTGTAAAAATATCTATTATTACCAAGATGTTATTATAATCCTTTTATATTATTAGATTTTTAAACTTTAATAATTTAGTAATAAAGTCTTATGTTATAATTTGTTATAGTTAGATTAGTATTTTAGTAGGTTAAAGTGTTTTATAAGGCCTTTACCTTAAGTTCTTCATCTTTTTGCAAATATTACATTCTTTAACAACTTCCTTTATTGTTTGTCTTATTCAGTATAAGTAATAATCCCTTTGGATTTTATAATAAGTTTGTTTAGCTTTAAAATGCTTATTTTATAATAATGTATGTTATTCTCTTAAAAATTCTTTCAACAACTTCTTAAGAATGTATAACTTCTTATCCTTATATTATAACTTGTCAATTTATTCTTATTAATCTTCTTTTAACTTATATTTAATATCTTTTAAGTTTTCTTTGGATAGTTTATTCTGAATCTTATCAATTTAGTCCTTATTAATTATTGTTGATATGGACATTAATTATCCTTAATTATAAGTGATTCCTTTCTTATTATTTATTAAGATTACTTGTTATAAACTTAATTCCTCTTTGTTTATATATTCTGGTTTTTAGTTAAGAGTATTTGCTTGTTTATTATTAGTTCCTTTGACATGTTAAATCTTAAAATCATATTCTGATAAAGTCTTTGCTTACTTGATTTGTCTTGTATTTAACTCCTTAGATGTTATAAAATACTTTAGATTTATATAATTTATCAATATCTTTATTTGTTTTCTTACCCTTGTTGTATATATCTTCCATTTTCTCAGCATATTTATTATTGTTAACAATTCTTTGTTATAAACAGAATAATTCTACTTAGCTAGGCTAAACTTTCTTAAATAAAAAGTAAGTAGGTTTTAGCCNTTTTTATTTGTCTTATTAGTTTAAAACTGTACTTAAAGTATAATCTAATATATTTGTTTTAATTTGAACAAGTTTCTCTAAGTTAAAGATTCTAAGACTTTAGTCTTCTTTGAAGGCTTCTTTAACTATGTCAAATATCTCTTATTATTCCTTCTCCTATTCATATAGTATATTCTTCTTGGTTAATTCAGTTAATAAGGATATTATCCTTGAATAGTTTCTTATGAATTTTTGATAATAGTTTATAAAGCTTAAAAAGCTTTGTAATTCTTTGACTGTTCTAAGTTTTGCTTATTCCTTAATAACTTTGGTTTTTTTCTTAATTGTTCTGACCTTATTATGTGTTATAATGTGTTTTAAAAATTATACTTTTATTTTATAGAATTTGTATTTCCTTAGCTTATATTAAAAGTTTACTTTTCATAATGCTTTAAGAATAATCTTTATATAGATTTTATGTTCCTTTAACATTTTCAAGTATATTAAGATATTGTCTAAATATATTATTATAAACNTTTTTTAAATGTTCTTTAATAACCTTATCCACAATTCTTTACATTATAACAAGTATATTTATTAATCTAAATAACATGACTAATAGCTTATATAGTTTATATTTAGTCTTAATAATAGCTTTTTATTCATCTTCTTCCTTTATTCTAATAAGGTTGAATGTTAATTATAAATTTAATTTTATGAAGAACTTAATACTTTTAAACTTGTCTTTAGTAATCTTTATTAATAGTAATGGATATTAATCTTTAATTATTCTTTTGTTCAAACTTTTATAGTCCTTGTAAGGTTTGTTTTTTAAGTTATTTGGTTTTCTTATAAATAACAATAATACTCTTGTTAAAGAGTTTGACTTTTAGTATAATCCCTTCTTAACCATTCTGTTTAGTTATTCTTTTATTGCCTTGTCCTTTATTGTTGTAATTAGGTATACTAGTTTAAATAATAGTTGAAATCCTTCTTTAAGGTTAATCTCATAATTTTATAGTTAACATTCTAGTAACATTGAGTTTTTTAGTCTTTCTTTAAACAGTTCTATTTATTCCTTATATTCTTCAAGAATATACTCAAGACCTTTATCTTATCTTGACTAATTTGAAATCAAACTGATTTTTACATCCTTGATTATAAGTTGATTAAGTTTAATTATTCAAATAACTTTAAATTCTTTANTTTTTTATAGTTTTTGTTAATACTTTCAATAGTCCTTCTTATGGAAACTTTATAATTTCCTCTTGTTAATTTATCCTTAGATTACNTTTTTTACATTTATAATATACTTAGTATTATTGTCGGTTCACCTGTAGCACAAAGTACAGTACACAATTATATGTAATATACTCATTATACTATTCTATGGTTGTTGTACAAATAAGGGTAAGAGGGCGAAGCTGTAAGAGCTTCGCTCGTTCTCACTACCTAATCAGGACTAGCTTACAAGGGCACATGAATATCACATGTATATAACTACTATTCTACCAACACTAGAGCTACTCTAAAAATGGCCATATGCTGTAACTCCTAAAACGCTCAAATCCGTAGAGTTTTCCCAATCGCATGCTAATTGCCTAATTAGGAATAGCTCCAAATCCCTCCATAGGATCTTCCATTCCACCACCTACGCCGTCACATTCTACCCATTCTACCACTTCTAATTGTACTTTATTCGTATCCAACAGCCGTTTCAGAGTGCTAGATGGCTTTCCTTTGGTCATGGAATCAGCTAGATTTGTAATTCTTTCAATCCATCATACCTCAGTGATCTGACGTCGTTCGTACACTTGACGGAAGTACATTATGTTAATCATGAGTTGCTTTTCCTATGTAGTTCCCAACTTGACAAGGTAATCGTACAATAACCTTGAATCTGTACATATAACTAGTAAGAGGTTGATTTCAAGGATTCCTTTGATAATTAACTTGATCATAGCCTTCATATCAAATCCATAAGCTATTCTGTACAATTCTAAGGCTAAAATATTATGTATAACTCTTTTATACTTGACTAATGTCTAGTATAGCATATTCACATTTCCCTTCTAGTTTACAAGTGTTATAATATAACTAATTTATGATGATAAGTCTTTATTATTCGTAAATAAGGTGTTTATAAAGACTAATAACTATAACATTTCCTTTTTAAGTTTAATGAATTATATTCCCCTGGCAATATTCTGAATCTGCTATTATAAGCATTTATTCAGTAATTTCATGTCTTCTTAGTTAAGATCAATAGTCTAAACAATTATTGATAAGTTGTATAACATTTCTAGTTGACAAACTAAAGTTATATATACTCCTTAAGTATGTTATATGATATATTACTCTTTGGTGATAAGGTTTTAACATACAATTCCTTATAAGCTTRTTATAATAGCTAATTTCCTAGTTATAAGCTRTARATTAAYATATTAATACTCTTRAGTAAGTAAAATTCYARTATTATTCARTTRTATAATAYCYTTATTAAACTTAATTCCYTTRTTAGTAGTCAATGTTTTATATTCTTTTGTTAAGAAATTAAYCTTTTTYAACTGTTCTTACTCAAGTTYAAYAAATTAARYATCTTCAAYRAAYAAGRTATTRTTAATTTRAAGCCTTATAATATTAAAAGGTTTAGTGTTATACAATAAGCAAGAGTTGTATGTTGACAATTTCATAGTAAACATCTTAATGTAATAAGAGTAATAAGTTTAAAACTAGTAGTTTTCAACTTTAAGAACTTTGTAAAGTAACTTTATAACTTGTAAAATTAAGCCTTCATAAAGACTAAGTTGCTTTATAAGCTTTAGAGGTGGTTATATATAGAAATCTTGATTTAACAAGGTAGTAAATTATATATATACTTGTGAAATGTCTTGTAAGTACAAGCTTGTACTTTTATATTTTATAATAATAATACAAAGAATAATACATTAGCTAATACATTAAATGATAAGTGATTAAGTTAAAACAAGCTTTTTCTTATCATCCTTATAAGCTTATACTATAAGATATGACTTTTTAAAAGCTTTTTCAGTTCTTTTNGTTTTTGATTTTGTTTATAAACTTAACATTAAATATGTATATATTATTAAGTATATCTTAAGGGTTTACAATTTTGAAAATGCTCTTTTTAAGCAATCTTGATATTTCAATTTGATGTAAGGCTGTAAATTAAGGTTCTGATTCTTTGTCTTATAAGAAAGTAATAATTTCAAGGTATTTACAAAGTCTTCTATATCTTTGCTTTNATAAGTAGCATTAGTAATAAAGCAACAATTATAGTCAACTTGTTAAGTTCTTCTTAGTATTCTTCAACAGTTGTAATTCTTAACTTTGACTTTAATAACTCAATTCTATTGATTCTTTCTGTAAGTATAAGGTATAATTTTACAACTGTTAACTTAAATAGTATATTCTTACATAATAATACTAATATACACATTTCTTCGTTCATACTTATAAGTTTGTATAACTCTTCTTAACTTTTATTCTAACTTGTATTTCTTACTCTTTACATAAGAACATCTGAATTCAGTAATAAGTCATAAATAATACTTATATCAAAGTTGTTATATATGTTAATTATGTCTTATACTTGTTGTTTTACCTTGATTTTATTGATTTCCTCTATAACCTTCTTGATTGTTATAACTCTTTAGTTAACAATTAAGGCTAAAGTATTAAGTTCTAATATATATAAGTAAATGTTATAAACTAGTAATATAAGGATAAGTTTATTAAGTCTTATTGAATTATTAACAACTTTGAATGCTATTTATAAAGTTATATCTTTGTCAAGATTATAAATTTCAATTACAATTATTTAATAAGCATATTATATAAGTATATAATATTATAAAACTATGTTATCCAGGTTATTAGATAGTTAAGGGTAAGGTAGATGTTCAAGGATAATAGAAACATATAACATACAAGCAAGTAATTAAGTCAAAGATAAGATTTAATAATGTATTTAAGTTGAACATAAAGGGCTTACTCTCATGTTCTTATAATGTACTTATATAGATAATGAAATACAACTAGATTATAAGATTATAAAATCCTTTGATCTATCTTAGATCACAAGATCTAATGATCTAATAATCCTTAATTATATAACCTTTAATTGTTAAGTTCTTTGTGTACATTTACTATGTACTAAGCCTTAGGCTTATACTAATTAGCTTGTTAGGTCAAACTTATAATATTATCCTCTTTTTGCATTAATATTATCTTGATGTTTAACTATTGTTATGAATAATCTTATTACTTATTAACTTCTTCTTTCTTTTTTATTATACTACTAAAATGATCATATTCTAATAAGGAAAATTTGTAAGAGAAAACAAGATCATGAAAGTATTAAGAAAGACTAAATCTTTCAAAGTATATTAACAATATTAACTTTAAAGTAATACTTTGTTCTTATTATAAGTAAAAAAGACTTTCTTATAAGATAGTCCTTGACTTTTCTTGTTATAATAAATATACTTATAAAGGTTATAAATGTGATGGTGAGTATTTACATATCCCCTTCTTCAAGTCTTATAAGCATAAGTAGACTTGACTAACCTTAGAAGAAGAGAAGGCTTTTTAACTTTTGGTGGAAATTACCTTTTACTTTATATACTTAAAAAAGTAGTAGTTATTTCTTCATAAGAGGGTAGAAGAAATAGTTTGTTACTAGTTGAATACTTTGGATGAATTAGATACTTTGGAAGAGAAAGAGAGATAAGAATAATAACAACTTAAGTTAAGTTTAAAGTTATATCTTGTTATTCTAGATAAAGCATTTATTATGCTAGTTAACCTCTTCTTCTTTAACCTTGAGATTTTATTACTTGGAAATTTATTCTAAGATGAGTTTAATAATATCCCTTTAATAATTCCTTACAACTTATAAGATTTAAAGTAGATTCTTATTTATTTTCACTTTTTNAGATATCTTATTCATTTAACTAAGTATTATAGTTTTCTATAATACATTTTATAGTTGATAATTCTTTTAACTTTATACTCTTTTTCTGGATTAACTTCTTCTAACATTAATATTTAAGCATTTTTAAGTATTGGTTTAAGAAGTAAAACATAGAAAANCAAAATATATTTTAATTGTTGTTAATAACTTTAATTTATATGTTAATAGTTTATAAACTTCTTCAATTTCATATAGTCTTA
>NCSJ02000602.1:0-14546 GCA_002812745.2 Scytalidium lignicola | reverse complement strand
TACTTATCCAAAATCCCGGACCTAAAATGTCATTCCACCCAAAGTAGATCCAGTACCCAAACCCATCACTATCATTACAACCAGAATTAGGATTGCCAAGCCATTTCCAGAATCCGCAATTGCGTGAAAAATGCCCTTTAAACCGTAATTTTTCTTTGTCGAGGTCTACGTGCCTTCGACTCAATACCAACCAAGCGCTTCGCGGGATGGCAACCTCGAGCACTCTCCCTGGCATTGGCCCTAAAGTACGCAACATGTCTTCAACTAGACCTAGAATAATACATTCCATCGCCTCAACACAATCATCGTAAACTTCAGGTGGCCCAAGTGAGTTGACAAATGAGATATGGAGGTGGTGTACATTCGGAAATGTCTGGGGAATCATTTCACACAGCTTATGCAATGATGAATCCTTGGGTTCAGGGTTATCCCAGAGCTGGTCTAGCAGATTATCATAAAATGACCCTGGATTACAAAAATTCCAAAGGAGTTCCACAGAAGTGACATTACTTAGTTGATGACGGATGATTAAACGGGACAAGTGCAGTTGCAAGTCCCGACTTGATAGATGGAAAGTATTCATCTTAAATAAGACCTCAATACCCTCAACATATCTGTTCAGACGTTGGCTCCTGCTTTCTAAATAATGGAAAAGTTCCTCGTAGAAAACTGATTGAAAAGAAATTAATATAACTTACGCTTGTCTGCATGACTGAAGCCACCCCATGATACCAATGAAGCACCTTGAATGTGAGTCAATCTCCCAATTTTGGCATTCACATAATCCCCCCGTTAAACATCTGTCGTCCCATGGTTGTGGCTCCTCATCTTCACCTAGTAATCTGATATACCAGTGACATACACAACCAAACCATTGCCAGTCTTTGTGCTGGCGCCGATGTGTATTACAAACCAGGTCAACACCAAGCCCACAATGCTGCAGCTTCGACCCCGATGTTCTGGGCTGTCGCACAAGAGGATAATCAAACTTGAGATCCAAATGTAAAGTTCGTTCACCAAATGTCGCACCCAGAATTGCATGGCGGATTTCGTATGGGGATTTTCGCGAAGACGCCATAGTTGCTTAACGGCAATATAAGCTGCGCACATGAAAACTATGGCGTTAGGATCACTGAGATACCCCTTACCTAATGTAACGCCAATCTCTGGGTTAAGCAATACCGGTAATGCACGATCATTAACATAAACCAGGGTTTTCGCTGTTCAAATATTATATCGAGATTCTGTGATCTCAGACCAGAATTTAAACATTAAATGAACATGTACAGTTATATATATACATCTATATTGTTTAAAACCCCAGTCTATCGATATAACACCATCTCTATCCCGTACACCTATTTCCTAACTCTTTTTAAATTTACCATCTAGACGATGAATATCTGTCTCAATTCTAATAATATTCTTTTTTTNAACAATTCGACATAATGCTCTGGTGCATCTTAGACAGCTCATTGTTATCAATGCCAGTGAAACTCATCATTAACGTTTCTGCATAATAAGAAATATCTGCAATCTGTTTTGACAGGAAAGCCGAAGTTTCCTCAGAATTAGAATTGAAGTAGGCTGTGGCTTTACTATAAGTCTGTACAGTTGCGAATTCCCAAGTTGGTACCACCTTGCTAGTAGAAGGTTTGGTCTTAACATAAAACTTCGAACGTAATCTTCTGAATATGCACTAAAGAGGACTAATACTTCCTGTTTGAGAGTGTTAGACTATAACGACCTAAATGAGGAGTTATGATGTAGGCTTGTCTGTACTTCTTGTAATAAGAACATGGTGCTATCTTTACTTCAAAGGTTTTAATCTGTAAAGTTTACTGTAGTTATTCCTTACGTATGAAAGAAATAACAGTGCTCACTGTTAATAATCACTATCAACTTCCAGATTCAGTTAGCTGGCTGGTGGGCCAGGGGTGGATGGAACGTTTCCAGATGCGCCCCGCTTGGGAGATTATTGCAAAGAACTTGAGCCACTCAATTCCTTATCATTTATGCACGTGCTCGTATAGCGACTATTGGAAAATGAAAACGTGCCAGCAGAGAGTGATGTTTGCTCTTACTTATACACGCATCCGGTAGTTGTTTAACCCTTGGAAAACATCGTCAAAACTACCACGTGGAAAACAACGGAAGACCAGAAGGAATTGGACAAATGAAAATGCTCCAATCACCCCCCTAACAGCCACGTGGGAACTGGGTATATTGTATATATATTTAAGAGGGGCATTGCTGGAATGTCTTGGCCTATTTGAAAGTAAGATCGCCGCGCTGCACGAGATTCACATTAAGGTTCTTGCATGATGTTGTCTCGATATCTTCTTTTCCTTTTGCCTTTGTTCAGGGATGCTGCGGCCTTGCCCCAGCTTGAGCGCCGGGCTTGCGCTCATGACAATTGTTTGAGGGCTTTGATTCGCTCATCAGCAGCTGCCTTGCCTTTCTGCTTCACCTACACCGGGGCCGTTCAAACCGCTACTACGAGCCTGCCTGCCTATGCTACTGCTTGTGCAGAGCAACCCGCAAGGATCTCAAGCGCCTGCTCTTGTCTCCCTGCTGCAGTCTCCACAACAATCACTGCGTTACCTACCGTCTCTGCTACTACAACCTCTACCTCTAGTACACCTACGAGTACCTCTCCGGTGCTTAGGTTTACCGAAGATGGCACCTTCCATCTCGCTGTTTTCAATGACCTGCATTACGGTGAAGGTAGCAACTACTCTGAGAAAACACATATGTAATACTCCATCCTAACCTATCTATAGCCGAGAACACCGACTGGGGACCAGAACAAGATGTATACTCTGAAATGGTGATAAACAATGTCCTTGACAATGAGACGCCACAACTCGTAATCATAAACGGAGATTTCATTACCGGCGAAAACACCTTCCTTGAGAATTCCACCCTCTATGTTGATGAAGTTGTCCGACCATTGGTGCAGCGCAATCTTCTCTGGGCTTCAACATACGGAAATCATGACAGTGACTACAACATCTCCCGCGAAGGAATCTTTGAGCGAGAGAAGAGTTATCCTAATAGTCTCACCGAGAACATGGTCTCAGGCCGGAATGCTGGAGTTTCGAACTATTGGTTACCCGTGTATCCTTCTGACAAAACTAAAGACACTCCTGCGCTCCTCATGTGGTTCTTTGATAGCAGAGGAGGAAATTATTTCCAAGAGCTCGATGAGAATGGACTTGTGGTTACGCAGCCTAGTTGGGTAGATGTATCAGTAAGTCAACAATCTCTTGATCTTCCTAAACATTGAACTAACAAACGCAGGTTGTCGACTGGTTTAAACAGACAAGGGATGAGCTTACAGCAAAATGGGGCGTCCTTCCTTCAATTGCTTTTGTTCATATTCCGGTGATCGCCATGCAAGCTTTCCAAAGCCAGAACAATGGCAATGGTGTAAGCGCTACACAGGAACCGGGCATCAATGATGATAATCCTTTAGCAATCCAGGGGTTTTCCTCAGGCCAGGGTACTAGTACCCCCGGCTTTACTTACGATGGTCAAGATATTCCTTTTATGGAAGCTCTGCTTGATACCCCTGGACTGACCACCACATTCAGTGGCCATGACCATGGAGACGACTGGTGGGTGTAACTCAGGATATTTGTTCTTAATCAGATGTACTAATTGATTTCTAGGTGTTTCAAGTGGGATAGTCAGCTACCTGGCATGAACCTGACAGGTAATGGAATTGACATGTGTTTTGGACGCCATTCTGGTTATGGTGGTTATAGCTCTTGGACTCGAGGTAGTCGTCAAATCTTACTCAATGAGACGACTTTGGGCAACAGGATCGATACCTGGGTCCGATTGGAGGATGGAACTATCTCGGGACAAGTGACGCTTAACTCTACCTATGGAATAGATGAGTATGCGGTAGTAGCAAATACCGAGACCAATTTACCTTAGAAGTGTAGAATTACAGTATACAATCATCCATTCTACAGTTGCAAAAACAGTCTTAGTAGTTCGGTTTTATCTTGAATATAAGAAAGCAACGGATTTTACCTTGTATATAGCCCCTCTACTAGGATGTTCGTGGTAGGTAGCATCACTTTTCTCAAGAGGAATTATTCTCAAAGAAATTTGTCTACAAATCAAACTATCTTGAATAAATACATCGAAATAATTATAATTTCAGCTATACGGCTACTAAAGTTACCGACTAATAATAACAATGCATACACATACACAGAAACATTTAGTCTATTTAACAAGATACACTCTACCCTCATACGGCTTCAACGTATCTACAGGATCCTCTACATTACTAACCAAAAGCTCAAGCTTGCCCCTCTTCTTCTCCTCCATCGGATTCTCAAACCCTTGCTCCTTCGCCGTAAAGTTCAGTACCACTAAGGCATACTGCCCTCCATAAGTCTTGCTAAAAATAAACGTATCAACATTCTCGACGTCATATACTTCGTAGTCACCATAGATCAGGAGGTCAGCATATTGCTTCCGTAACCGCAACATTTGTTTCCAGAAAGATAGTATACTCTTAGGGTCGGAGATTTGCTTCTCCACATTGATGCTTGGGTACTCGTCATGTACACGCATCCATGGTCTGCCGGGACCATTCGTGAAGCCTGCATTTTCCGACGAGTCCCATTGCATTGGAGTTCGAGCATGGTCTCTGGCCACCTGTTGGATTCCCTTCAGAGCTTTACTGAGTTCCGCTGGATCGTTATTGGTGAGCTTCTTAACCATATTGTAGTGGTTCACGCTCTTGATGCATTTATACTCTTCGACTGGCCAGCTCTTTGGCATGTTTATCATGCCGATTTCCTGGCCCTGGTAGATATATAGCGTACCAGTAAGACAGGTCGTCAGGATAGCAAGTAATTTCCCTGAAGCATCACGGTATTCTGGGGCATCGGATGCAAACCGTGATATCGATCTGCCTTGATCGTGATTTTCTAGAAAGGCGGTCGTCCAGGCATCATTCCCAATGATGGAAGATTGCCATTTTGAAAGAGACTTCTTGAAATCAGCTAACGTGAAGGGATGGGTGTTAAACCTTGCATCTGCCCCTTGACCCACGTATACAGCGTCGAAGTTGAAGACCATATTCAACCTCTCCTCCTTAGCCGAGACATATGCCAGGACCCGATCCACCTGGGGGGTATTGGGTAATTCACCAACCGTCATCACGTCAAATGGCTTCATAATCTCATTCATCTCGCGCAGATATTCAAACATGCTTGGTCCATTGCAGAACAAGTCAACTGCAAGCTGATCAAACTTCTCCGGCTGCAAAATCGGTGCATCAGCCAGACTCGGATCCTTGCTATACATATTGACCGTGTCAACCCTAAACCCATCCACGCCCTTCTCCAACCAAAACAACATGGAACTCTTATAAATCGCCCTCCTCGTCTCCGGATTCTCCCAGTTCAAATCAGGCTGTTCGGAGGCGAACAAATGCAAGTAATACTCCTGCGTAGCCTCATCCCACGTCCACGCACTCCCACTGAAATGACTCCTCCAGTTATTCGGCGGCATCCTCCTCCCATCCGCATCATACTTGGCCGGTCTCCAAATATACCAATCCCGCTTTGCGCTGTCCTTCGACTTCCTTGACTCCTGGAACCACGAATGCAAGCTTGATGTATGATTGATCACCAGATCGAAAATAACCTTCAACCCGCGCTCGTGGCATCCGCGGATCAATTCTTCGACGTCGGAGAGGGTTCCGTAGGGTGCGTGGATGTCCTCGTAGTTGGAAATGTCGTAGCCCATGTCGACTTGGGGGCTTTTGTAGAAGGGACACACCCAGACGATGTCGACGCCGAGGGACTTGATGTAGTCTAGCTTGGAGATGATGCCGGGGATGTCGCCTATGCCGTCGCCGTTGGAGTCTTTGAAGCTCGCGGGGTATATCTGGTAGACGACCCCATCCTTCCACCACTTGCGCTGGACGGGCATTATCCTTTTCCCCTCTTTTCTTCTCTCTTGTGTTCTGTTTTGTTTTGTTCGGTTTCCCCTCTTTCTCTTTCCCTTTCTATCCCTTTTGGCCCACCAGACACTTGTTGATATCAAACTACCGGATAAAATGGAACCAAAAAACGCACTATCCAAAATGAAATCATAAAAAGTAGTTTCCTCACTTGAATTCCTCTGTAATATCTAAACGAATGGGAATTATAGCAGTCATATATATCCTCCAGTTATTATATCATTTATAACCACCTCCAAATAGCATATCCAAACTCGTATTCAAAAAAGTGGAGTGGTGGGGAGGAAACCATATGAAAAGGAAAAGCCACGATTACTTAACAGACTTTTAGAAACCTTTTACTAAACCTTACTGCCTCTAAATTAATATAATCTGTACTGATTTTATAGTACATTGCTTTTCCTTGATTCCATTGAATAAGGGATAATGTTCCGAGGATTTTCGCGAACATTTCACCGGGGGCAACCTTTGCTTTTCCGGGGGTGGGGGGGTTGGGTGGATGGAGGCCCCTGCTATAATATATTGGGTTTGATAGAATCAGGTGGATAGGTGGCGGGCTGAGGGGAATAATTATAAGTGGGTTTGTTTTTGTTAAGAGTGGGTTGAGTTGTAGTTTTAGTCTTGACTAAAGATGGAGCTACTGGTAACGGATAAAGAGACAAACATGTCAGTCAGCTTATTGATCCGGCGGCTTCTCTTTTTTTACAACCTTTTTCATTACGATATGGCACGGCCAAGACGGAACTAATTTCTTAGGAAAGGAGCGCCTTGGTTTAAATCATTTGGCATTTAGCATTCCCAGCCAGATGGAGTAAGTTTAGATGTCTCGCATCACATAACAATCAAGAGGGAAAACAAAGTTCAAATTCCGAAGAGTCGTAAGATACTAGATAAGGGGGGGGNAAGTGATGTTATTTCGATAGTTTATGATAACTATGGGAAAGCTTGGGAGAGCAGGAAGCAACGGGTTATCAAAAATTATATTGCTAATATTTACAGGCTTTTGTAGTATATTCTTGAAAAATTTCTTTCCTATACCTTTAAACAAAACGCAATATCCTGAGCCTATCGTTTTGGGGTTTTTCATAAGTACAACATTTAACATTGGCGAGATCATAAACACATGCATGAACAAGAGGAAAAAGGAAGAGGGAGAAGGGTGATCAAGATGGAAGGCTTTTTTCTGGGATAAAAATCATAGCTTCTCATGTTGCCCCACCACTTCAGTCTCATTCTTGGGCTCACTCTCGAAAGGATCGATAATCGCCTTCTTAAAGTCCCTAGCCTTCACCTTACGTTCAAACAGAATATCAAGCTCCCCAAAGGTCCGGCCCTGCGGCTCTGGCAGGCGGAAGAAAATCCAAACAAGACACACCGCACAGATTCCCGCCCAGACAAAAGCGCTCTTGGCCTTCAAGTTCCATGCCGTGGGGTTGAACATGTAAGGAGTGATGACATTGCTGGCGATATTAAACGTGTTGTAACATATGCGAGCGAGCACGATGGTCCTGGTGCGCAGGCTGGTAGCTGGGATTTCAGCAACGAGGGAGTAAGTGACTGGACCAGCGGTGGTGTCGTAGAAGAAGACGTAGACTAGTGCAAGAGATGCAATACCCCATTTTGCGCCGTGGTTGGAGCTTGGGGCGACACCCAGGCAACCGATGATGAGGAGACAGAGTCCCATGAGGAAAATCCCGGTCATGAAGAGCGTGCGACGTCCCATGCGTGGCATGAGGAACCAGGAGCAGATGACACCCAAGATGCCGAGAGCGTACTGTCCAATGGAGAAACTGAACGCCTGAGTCGCAGGAAGGCCAGCTTGTGTGAAGAAATAAGTCGAGTAGCTTCGGAATCCCGATCCTGAGAGCGTCTGGATGGACCAGACAGCACACGCGATCTCAGTGCGACGAAGGTCGGTACCGCGGAAGCAGTCGAGGTATGTTCTTCCGGTGCCAACTTTACGCTCCGTTTCAACGGTGTGAATCATCATGGCAACAGTCTTGTGCTCGTCGAATTCCGGGTCGGCCGATTTTGAGGTTAATCGATTCAACGCATGGCGGGCCTCTTCGTATCGGCCCTTGCGAACGAGCCACCATGGAGACTCAGGGGCGAAGGTGATGCCAATGATGAGAGGAATGGGCCACATCCATTGCAGCGCGAAGGGAATGCGATACGCCCATTGATCTCCACGGCTGACAAGCGCACGAAGCACGCCCGAGGCGCAGAGTTGTCCGAAAATCCAGCACATATTGACATAGGTGGTCAGGTAGCCTCGCAACTGGGTCGGGCAGACCTCCGAGGCGTAGACGGTAGTCAGAGTTTGGAAGACGCCCCAGGGGATGCCCATGAATATCTGGCCGACGAGGAGGGTCTGGACGTTCTGGGCGAAGAATGGGATGAATATGAAGACGGTGATCAGAGCCAAGGCGCCGATCATGGTCTTCCGGTAGCCAAAGTGCTCGGAGACGATGCCGTTGAGGAAGAGACCGAGGATGGAGCCGACGGAAGCACCGTTGGAGAGACCAGATTGCCATGGCGCGGTCAGTTGATAGGTGATGGTCCCATCGGCCTTGACGACCTGGTGGCCATACTTCTTCGCAAAGGAAGGCACGGCATAGAAGGAGCCCATGAGGACGAGATCGTAGCCTTCCATGATCAGGGCGGCCGAGAGTAGAACGGACCAGCCAATGGCTTTGGGATAGAGGCGAATGGCCTTGAAGAAGGAGAGATGATGTTCCTGGGCGGTGGCATCTTTGGCATCGTGGACGAGGCCCTTGGAGTTGGCAAGGTCGGAAGCGGTGTCAATGGCCACCTCCTTGACATGGTCGATGTGATGTTGAGTGGTGGAAGCCATGATGACGATGATTTGCGAAACTAATTAATCTCCCTTTTTTCTCTTTTTCTCTCTCTTTCTTTCCCTGTGGATCTCTTTAGAGAGACATGAGCAAGCAAGCAAACAACACTCCAAGAAAACTACGAAGCGATCATTGCTATCTTTATAGACCTGGAAGTGGAAGCATCGAAGATCAAGAGGCTTTTTTTCCCCTGCACTTGCTCTTGGCTGTTTCCCAACCACATGGAAAGAGTGTGGAGAAGGGGGTTAAGGGCGAAAGTACGGGGTCGATGATGTTTATTCTCGGGGACAAGATTAACTATTGGGGATAGTGCAAAAAAAAGAGAGAGACGGAACCGACCGTGCGGGGCCCCAGATGCAAAAAATTCTTCAGCAACTCTGCCCTGGCCCGATTAGACAAAGTCTTTGTGAGATCGCAGCTAAAATGGCCGTAAGGGTGGCGACAAAGACGAGCTTGACTGCTTAAGGAACGTTTAATTAATTAGGATGAGGTTGGTTGCAGTCGGGGTGCAGGAGTTGGGGTTACAATGGCCCCTCCAACGCCTCTTCAACAGCTCTTCAACATCACCAAGGGCCATTTGGGTCTGGCCTCTGGTGCCTTGACGCGCGCCAGGCGGGCCAATGCTCGTTGAACTCATGTGAAATGCTCGGGGAAATGCTCGAGGAAACTGTCGCCGAATTGCTCGAGCAAATCCCGTAAATACTTCGTCTGCAGCTCCAGTTAGATGCCTGAGGAGAAGAGAGGCGTCAGCAAAAATTTCATCCTCACGTGACTAAATCTCACCCCTCGTCCCCGCCAACGTGCTGACATCTTCTGCTCCACTTCTCCCCTTTAACTCTCCAGTAATTAATTATACACTTTTCTCCTTTTGACGTCTCTTCTCCTCCTTCGTCTTCTTCCCTAGAACCGGAGGTCAGCAGACAGCAGCCAGAGCTTCAATAACCTCGCATCTACATCTCGCATGAACATGCAGTGACTAGTAAACAGCTCAACCAGGGGTCCCGAGGAAAGAACTGGTCTGGATTGGGAGAAGCAGAGAAGCACAAAACATTCGTATTATTCAGTGGCTTTTGCATTCTTTACATTGGCGGTTTAAGAAAAAGGGGTTTTCCTCCGTTACCGTACAGTACTCCCTCCCCCCGTAGCACGACATCATTCGTCCCAAACCCCCCTCAGTCTCCCTCTTTCTCCTCGCTCTAGCTCTCGCTCTTTCTCTCGACAAAATTAATACATGCGCGTGCCTTGCGATCAGTGTCGCCGTCGTCGAGTCCGCTGCAACAGCGATGGCTCCACGCCCTGCGACAAGTGCGTCAGCGCTGGTCTGCGCTGCAAGCACGAGTATGTCCCCAAGCGGAGAGGCCCCAAGCGCGGTGTGGGCAAGGTGATCGCCCAACTCAAGTCGCAGGATGAGCTGGAGAGGAAGCTGCACCAGCAGCAAAGCTTGAACAATGATCCCAATAATACCGGCACCCTCCTCAGCATCGATGGCCATGGCAGCACGCCGCATCACTTGTCTGGCCCTTCCCCCGTGTTACTGGAGGCAGGTTTTTCGCCGGCTTCTTCTGCATCCTTATCGCACAGGTGAGTTATTAGTGTGGCTATTGCTGACTCTTCAACCCCTAATCCACTCTACTTCAAGGCGGGGATGGGTACAGCCGTTTTACTCCTACTAGTCTGCATTCTGTATATGGTGTATATTCTGTATATTCTTCTGTATAGACATACACATGTATGTTTTGTGTGTCTGTATTCGTCTTATCTTTGTCGATCTTTATTCGTCTAACCTGCAAGCATTACCGATCCATCTACCTATCTATATATAGAAAAGTTTATGTGTCTTCGTGTATATATGGCTGTGGTGGAGTGGTGCTCCTTGTTCTTCATTTGACAATCCTTTCTTTTATCATCATCTCGAGTTCCAAATAAACTAATCTTCCTTTTCCTCAAACGCAGCAGTGATTCGTTGTCTCCGATCGTCAACCCCAACATATACGCTACCTCACCTAGTATCCTGCACGACATCGTCCCGCGAGGACCACATACCATCCMACCGACTGCGGAGACATCTCTGTCATCAAAAGATGTGTCGATCTCTTTCTCGAGCACATTTACCCCATCAAGCCAGTCTTCAACCGCCCGGCACTTGAGGCCATCCTCGTCCGGCCCATGGAAATCCACGAGAAGAATCTGATCTATGCCCTCTGCGCCATGACCGCAACGCACATGTCAGGCAGGCCCGAATACAACGAGGGCCAACTCTCGTGGATATCGCTCGGTCGATTCTTCCTGGGCAAGTGCATCGCGACTCGACAGGCCTATGATTTTATCGAAGATCGCACCTTGTTCGCTGTCATATCTTCCTACTTCCTTTTCGAAGCCTACTTCGAGCTTGACGAGCAAAGGAAATCGTGGTACTACCTGCAAGAAGCTACCACTTTGGCGCAGGAACTAGGGCTGCAAGAAGAATCGTCTTATTCTGGCCTGCCTTTTATCGAGGCGGTATGTCGAAGGCGTACCTTCTGGTTGTTGTTTGTGACTGAAAGGTAAAGTCCTGACATCACCTCATCTACAAATAGAACGTCCTAAAATTATTAATGCCATATATCCATGAAATAGAGCCGTAGCGGTGTTTAGACACAAACCTCTAAAGTTATCGAAGACACCAGAATACCCTCTAGAAAAGCTTGACTACGAGGGCATCGACATCCAGCAAAGTCTCATGAGCCTCATCCAGACCTTCACCCCTCTAGACTCCGCTTTCATGAACGTATGGAACCAGTCCGACTATGACATCTCGAACCCCAGTCTCGGCACCAGCTGGTCTGAAAATGAATTAAACACCACGCACACCGATTTCACCACATTTGCTGATTCCCAGAAAGCCGATGTCCTCGTCACGCAGCAGTGGGTTCGCTTGTTAGTATGGCAATGTGCCCTCCGAAAGGGATTACTCTCAAGCCGAGCAACAAACCCTTCGATGACATTCAAATATCCGTTAGAAATAGCCACGAGTCTTATCGGCATCGTATCACGAATTCCAAGATCCTCAATTATGGTTCATGGGCTAGGCATTGTTAGTACCCCTCTTAGTCTTTTAGAAACAAAAAACCCCGCCTCCCCAATCTCCATTTAATATAAACCCAAACTTTGCTAATCTTCACCCTCTCACAGTTTGAAAAGATCTTCGACATAGCCTGCTCCGTAATCGACGTCGCAAGCACGCACAACCTTGACCTCATCGAACTCCGGACATCAGACTATGTCGGCTCAAACACCTTCCTGACTTTCATGCAAGTCCTATCCTTCACACCTAATTCCAAAAAAATCTTCGCAGCTGCATTGCAGGAAAAAGCAGCGAATCAGCCAGAGATACTGAGATCTGCCATCAGATCGGGGTTGACCATATTAGCTCCTCATCCTCAGCAAATGCATCACCTACAGCTACAGCAGCTACAGCAGCAGCGGCAGCAACACCAATACCAACACAAGGCGACGGTCGCGAGTGTAATGGAAGAGGAAGAGCAAGATACGACGGCGGTAACGGCGACAGTCACAACGAATATTTCATAGAACACGTTCGGTAGGGTTTTGGGTGGTGTCTCGGCTGTTTCGGCTGTTTTGGATTCAAGCTTTGGTGGGTTCGAATAACTGGCGTTTTCGTTGCGTGTTGGGAATGGGAAAGAAAGTCTGTCGAAATAAAAATATTATAACGCCTGGGCACGGGGTTTTAAAGATTTTGCTTGGTTTTTGTGGCGTTATTTTTCTCCCGAGGGAATGAGCGAGCGGAGTGTTATGTAGAGAATAGGTTTATGGGGTTTTCTCGGTCGATATTATACTATTATTAGGTTATTAGGGATTGGGGTTTGTTGCTGGAATGAGGATAACTGGCGTGTTTCCAAATGGCTTTCTTCTTTACTTAATGTTATTCCTCAACTGTTTATGCCTGTTTGGATTTATGATATTATGATGATGATTACTTGAAAAGGGTTTATTTTTATGTTTATTGTTAGCAGCGATTATCTGTGGTAAAGCATCTAATTTTGTTTATAGTTTTGCAAAAAGCAAATCAAAGTTACCAGTGTGAAATGATAAATATTGGCATAGAATTAATGAAACAATAGTATGGATAACGCTTGCTTGTACTCGGTATTGTACTGTACCTGCTACATCTATTAAAGTGATGAACCCCAGGGTTGAATTGCTTCACTTTTTGAATGTCAAGTTAGCCCTTTGAGTGAAATACCACGATAGGTATACGTACTCAATAAAACCTTTGCGATCTAGTTCATTAATAGGCAGAGCCAATAATATTTTGAAAATAAACGTGGTTGGCAAAGATAAAGATACTAAATATAAACCTACTTTTAGACTTGAACACAATAAAGTTTGGATGGTGCTTTCCGAACGACAAAGTCGCCACCCCATTGGTCCCATTATTTCAACAATGCGATAAATTCATCCGAGCTTACTAGTGGTCGTGTTGAATCCGAAGCAAATACGAGCGGAATGTGCGATACTGCAGTACTCATCCAATCAACGAATTGGCCACGTCCGCGTATGATACTGGATCAACTGTGTGTAGATTAGCTTGCTTTGTTGACACTGCACCGAAATGAAGATATCTTTCGGATTGTCTCGAAATGAATGCGAGAATTGAAGGGCTTTTTGATGAGATGCTATGACGGGTTTGCGTAATGAGATGCGCGTCAGGGACGAGGCAGTGTAATAGGTCTCGTTTGCTATTTTGTTATTCAGGAGAACTTGAGGATAAATAACGAGAGCTTTGTTATAAAATGAAAGGTTTTATCTCCAAATTTCAAGTCAGTTACCAAAATTCTACATTTATAGACTGAGGGGCTTCACACTATCTTTAATTTCTGCACTTAAGAAATAATTCAGAGAAAACCAAAAGTATAAAAAAAAAGAACAAAATCATTCTTCACCTACAATGCCGGACTCAAACTCGGATAATGATATTTGGTTATCCAATCCAAACCTTCCTCTCACCATCAACGGTGCCGCTCTATTCTCAATCCCCATGGTCATTCAATTCATCCAGACAGTTATAATCTATAAATCATGGCACTTCATCGTCGTCTTCATCGGTGCTTGTCTTGAGGTAGGCGGGTACATAGCTAGATCCGTCTCCATCAAGCAAAACGATAGCATTGTACGTCTTTATTCCCTGTTATTCCTCCTTTCCAACAGCTCAAGATGCTGCAACATATAAGTTTATTATCATTATGTTGGTATAAGACATCGTTACTGACTAAAACTATCAGCCACCGTACGCAGTTCAATCCTCCCTCATAGTCGTCGCCCCCCTCTTTATCGGCGTAGGAAACTACCTCTTAATCTCCCGTCTCTGTCTTCGCGTTCTTCCTCCAACTATCAAAAAAATCTACCGCATCCCAACTGCCCACCTAACACGCATCTTCATCATCTGCGATATCATATCCTTCCTGATCCAAGTCTCTGGAAGCGGGATTGCTAGTTCAGGGAATTGGGAAAGATCAATAGTGGCTGTGGGGACGGATGTGTTGATCGTGGGACTCGCATCACAGGTCGCGACGTTTGTGTTTTTCATTGGGATTGTTTGGAAGTTTCATCAGCTTAGCAAGGTTGAGGTGATAAGGGATGAGGAAAATGGTGGATGAAGGAAAGTTCTTAGAGCGGTATATATTTCTTCGGCGTTG
>NCSJ02000601.1:0-14557 GCA_002812745.2 Scytalidium lignicola | reverse complement strand
TAAGAAGTTGTAACAACTGTAGGAAGCTATTTAATCGTACGACGTAATTGCCTCCTGATCTTGTTTCAGAGGCATGCATAGACTGGAATCAACCAATCATAGCGTGATTACATAATGCGCTACATCACTTCCGTAGAATCCGATACTGACACGTGATAGCAACAGTTTTTACGGAAGTGTTTTGGATACTATATAGATACAAGAAATTATCACGTGACGAAGAATCCTGACACTAAATCTCCGAATCAAAAGAGAGAACCCTTTTATTTATACTCATAGTAAGCCTGTTTGTAAACCTCTAATTATACAGTAGCTTCCAAGCTCCAATAGTTGAATCAGACATATAATAAAGAATCCCAATACTAACAAAACCGAACGAATTACTTTCTATTTACTCAGATAGTTAAGGGTCAAAAAATATAGAGAACTCAGGGGAAAATCGAGTTCAAACGGAAATTTGTTAAATTAAAAAAAAANGAGGGGGAAAGAGCCAGGTAAGACTGTAAGTATCCATGTAAAATGGGTGGCTTTCGAGACGAAAAGAATTGTGACGTACCATTGCTAAGAAATGAATGAGGGCTATTCTGGTCTCCTGAAATCTGGATCATGGATGCTGAGAATGAAGAGAGCAATGTATTAAATAGTCTTGTGCCTGACTGATAAGGTGGAACGGGCCAGCATATGATTATCGTTATATGCTGTGGATGTGTCTAATCTCCAGATTGTATGTGACTCTGAATACGGTCGAAATGCCTCGAATATAAACTCATAGAAATATCTAGAACACTGTTCTGTTCATCAATTGTATCATGTCTGTCGAGTACTTATTCCCATTGACTTCATATCCACTATCATTTATTCATTGCATTCCTATGCCAATATCTGACAGGATGCCAAGGGAGCGGTCGAGGATGCATAAAACAGCGACCAAAGCCCCCAGATTCGGTGCTCAAAACCGCAGTACTCATATTTATTGTATTATAATTAGTTCTTCATAAGTCTTTAAGAGTTTGTTATAATTTATAATTTTCTCTTTAAGAAAAAGAAATAACTTTATAAACAAGTTATTCCTTTTATATTTATCTAACATACTTAGTATTTACTCTTTAAGGATATTTAAGTATTATGTAAAAACTTTAACTAATTGTCTTATATATAACATTACTCTATTGTATTTGTTTATTATTTTCATTTCTTAGTTATTTTCATTTCTTAATATACTAAGTATTATTTTCTTAAATCCTTTTTATATTATTAAGTTCTTTNATCTTTACTCTTTCTTTATACTTCTATTTTGACTTCAAGATATTAAATAAGTATCTTATTTTGTATATGATTTTGTTTAAGTTGTTAATGTAATTATACAAGAACATACAAAATTCTAACTTGCAAAAGTTTACAAAATTATAATATTCCTTCAAGGATCTTCTTATAAAAGGCTTTGGTGAAAGTGTATGTTGGTATTTTGTCTTATAAGACTTTATGTCTAAAAGAAGATTTGTTATCAAGGTAATTCAAGTTATTATCAAGTACTCCTTATTAAGTCTTAAGGTTAAATACCTTAACAATTCTTAAGTTTAAGAATTTAACATAAATAATAATTATTCTAGATAAGCCTTTATCCTTTCTTATTATTATAAAAGTTCTTATACTCAATTCTTCACCTTTATCATTATTATATCCCTTATATTACATTAGTATTCTAATTCTGTGTTTTCTTCCTCAAGTTCTTAAATTAATCATTGTTATTCTTTAAGGATAAAAGGTAAGCTTATAGTTTTATTATCATTTCTTGTAATAATCATTGTATTCTTTATAAGTTCAAGTTAGGTAAATTCTTTATCTAGCTTTATAATGTTTGGTTAAGTGTTCTATTCACTTTTAAAGGATATATTCCTTAACATAATAATTAAGTAATCTAATTAAGTCCTTGTTATTCTCAACATTAATAGGCTATCTCCGAAAAGAAGAATTAAAATATTAAGGATTAAGGACAATTAATCTTAAACAACAAACTAATGTTAAGATATAAGAGAATAAGGTGTATGCATTATACAGACTAATTCTTGAAGAGCTCTTCTCCCTCTGGTAATGTTAATATATAAGTAAGTATATGACCTTGTTACTCTAAAGATGACTAAACAAGTCTCCTCTGCTATTACAGTACAGCTTTGAAGGTCTACCTTCAAATTCCTAACATCTTCTTAAAAAGAAGAGATAACTTATAATAAAATGATATGTTTTCAAGTAATCATTATAGTCAAAGTCATTAAAACTGTAAAAATCAAGTTTTCTGTTATCTTTATAAGTAATTCTAACATCTTAAATACTTTATAAGTATTAAAAGACTTGTTTAACTAGTTTTAAGTGTTGTAAAGATAGATTTTAAAGGAATTATAATAGTTAAGAGACTAAGAAAGACAGATTAAAGTATATTTATGTTATAAGATATATAATAAAATTAACTTCTTCAGAATAAAGTTATATATCTTGTTAAGTAACTATATTATTGTATTTAACCATGAACTTAACTACATTTGCCTTAAAAGGTATAAAATAAGGTTTAACATTATTATACTTAAAACAATCAAGAATCTTCTTGATATACTTATCCTGGACAAGTAAAATGATATGTTTTTCTTAATCCTTTATAATATATACTCTTAAAAACCAAGATATAAGTCTTATATTAATCATTTTGAATAAATTATGAAGAGTTTGTTTAACGTTGTTGAATTAAGTACTATTAAGACTAATAATTAGAAAATTATCAACATAAGTATAAATAAAGATATTTAAGTGTTGACTGAAAAAAACACTAAGATTAGATTAAAGAAGAAGAAACCTGATTTCAGCTAATCTTGAGTTAAGCTTTAACTGTTAATAATAAGGAGCTTGTTTCAGTCTATAAAAGGACTTCAATAGAAGAAGAACAATATAATTGTTATTATTGATATTAATATCTTCAACATTAAGAGCTTGAAGATCCTTAACAGTAAATCCTTCAAGGAAATCTATATAAATCTTTACATTGATATCACCATTTAGAAAAGTTATAACAATGTCCATTTGGTGTATTTGCTAGCCATAAACAACAACAACTAACATTAATACCTTTTATGTTGTTAACTTGACAATATTTACCTAAGTTTGATTATAATTTACTTTATAACATTGTTTATATTCCTTGACTATAAACTTAACTTTAAAATGTTCAATTTGACAGTTTGTATTATGTTTGATATGATAAACTTATTAGCCCTTCAAGGTATACTTTCCAAGAAGAAGTTAAGTAAGCTTAAAAGTCTTATACTTTATTAAAGACTTAAGCTTAATTACTATAACATCTTCTTATTCCTTAGAATACAGAGTATTAAAAGCTTCCTTGTAAGATTTTGGTTTTATAAGATCATCTGTTATAATTAAAGTATACCTTAAATTCAAAGCAGAATAAGTTGTAAGATAATAACTATAAGCTATAACAATTGCTAAAGGTTGACTAAGAATCTCTTCTTTATCAAGAAAGGCTTTAGAAATGATTGAAGATGGAGAAACAACTAGAGATAAAGCTTAAGTACTTGATTTTACAACTTGTAAATATATAACATAATTCTTTATAAGATTAATATGTATAATATCAGAGTTAATATGTCCTTATTTAAGCTTCTTATTCTTTAAGCCTTTTAGATGACTATGACTACGTTTAATAAGTACAACTACCTAAGGAAGCTCATCTTCAAACATCTCCTTCTCCTCCTTAGTAAGTTGTACAACCTCCTTAAATATAAAGTTCAACTGTAGAGAAAGAGTTACATCTTATAGAGTAGAAGATAAAGATAATGGAGAATATGAGGAATTAACTTTAACAATAGCTTTAACATCTTGAGCTTTAACAATAAGCTTTTCTAAGCATAGATTACCCTTTATGAAGGTAATATAAGAAATGTAAACTAGCTTATAAGTATGTAAAGGAACTTAATAATAATAAATTAAGTTATCCTCAAAGCTTAATAATATGCTTTCTTTAGCCTTAGAAGTTATCTTTTAAGAAGTTATATAATATTCTTTGTTAACATGTATAAAGATTTTAGAACTAACAACATAAAGGTTTAATAGATTAAGTTTATAATTAGTATTAAAAGGAGAAACTTGTTTTATAAAGACTTTAAATAAAGTAATATTATTTATAAGAGTTTTGATTACAAGATAATTATTAATATATATAACTGATTTATACACTTTATTCTAGAGTATAAGAGGAATGTTAACAACAATTATAATAGTACAAGTTCTTATAAATATAAAGTGTTCAACTCTTTTAAAAACTCCATTTTGCTATAGTATATAAGGAGTAGTCTCTTTATGTTGAATACCTTTATAATTATAGAAAGTATTAAGTTTCTCTTTACTAAACTCATTTTCACCATTAATTTGAATCAATTTAAGAGTGATATTCTACTGATTCTTGAGAAAAGCACAATGTATAACTATAATATTATATACATCCTTCTTTTCTTTATAAGTATAACCTTAAGTAGTATTAAAACAATTATCCATTATAATAATAGTATAGTAATACTTATTATAGTTGACAAGTATAATTGTACATACATTGATATTCAAGACTTTATTAACTTTAGTAAATCTTTTTCTAAGTTATTAAGAAATACCTTTTTCAAAGTGATTATACTTATAAGCTTTACAAAGGAAAGAATCTTTGTCAGAAGCCTTCTTCATTAGCTTAACATCAATACTAAGAGTAGTTTTAATAGTATTCTTAACAACCTCAAAGCTTGTATATACTAAATGTTGATGAATGATATCTAGACTAAGGACTGTTTAACAAGTAAGGAATACTGAAATAAGTATTATTAAAATGAATACTAATCTTAAATAAATATTAACAGAAGAGGTAATAACAATGTTGTATTTAATATTATTCTTATTGAATATACCAGATGAAGTAACATAAGTATTACTATTCTATACAAGGAGTTTTAAGGCTTTGAAAATATTAACTAGAAATGTAAATATATACTATATATTAATAAATGTCAAGAAGAAAGATAAATTATCCAAACAAGTGATTTTGAGTATAATAATGCTTATACCCATAATCAGAACAAAATTATTACTTGTCTTTATAAGATGAAGATCAGAATACATTGAATAAGAACCAGAATCAAACTAATTAAAATTATTAATAATATAATCAATAACACTTATATCTACAATCTATTGATTATGTATAAATATAAAGAAAGCCATAAGATTAACAATAACTAAACTAATAAAATTAAGGTTGATAATGTTAGATTTATCCTTTAAATTAAACTTCTTAAGTTTATCCTTACTTTTCTTCTTTTTCTTCTTGTTAAATTACTTTACCTTATATTCCTCAAGCTTCTTAAGATGCTTTTGAAAGTAATCAGATTCCTTATGATTATTCTTCTTATAATAATTATACTTAATATCCTTAGAACNTTTTTGAATTACTTAAATTAAAATTATTCTTATTATACATAATAATATTAAAAGAATTAATAACAAAGATAAATTCATCAACAATGTCCTTTATAAGTTAAGTAAGTATAAGTAGCTTCTTAGATTTACTAGCTGAACATTAACATTTAGCTTAAATAAGATATTCATCCTTAAGACTAGAAATAAAGATAAATTAATAAAGGGGCTTTATATTATCACCCTTGACAACCTTCAAATTAGTTATCATTAACTTGAACATAGTAATATACATACTTGTAAAGTTGAAGTGATTACATTTGATAAAGATCAGCTTAAACAAGAACTTTTATTGTAGATTATAACCTTTTCCTTGATATTAAGCTTTCAAGGTAGCTTAAGCAAACTTTGTTATATTATAATCCTTGATCAATAACATAACCTCATCATTGATATTGATATTAAGATATATATAGGTTTTAGTATTATCTTTATACTAAACCTTTTACTTAAGAGTATCTCCCTTAAGAGGTAAAACAATATTACTAACATAATCTTCAAGACCTTTAGACTAGAGTAAAACTATAAGACAAGAGCTTCAAAGGTTATAATTCTTTGAACCTTTAAGTCTTTGGTCCTTTAGAAGAATTACAATTCCAGAATCATCAGTTATACTGAAGGTAATAGTTAAACACATGGATATGAGTAAACAAAGACAAAAAAGGTGTTAATCAACATAATCAACATAAAAAAAAGTAGAATTAACCTAATTATATTGTTACTAAAGTGTATAACCTGTTGAATTAAGCATAGTAAGAGGTTGTATAATCAAGGTTACTCAAATATATTGTGGTATTGTAGTATAATTACATATATACAAGTAAAACTAATTATTAAAAAANGAAGTCATATATAATAGGTGAAATGTAATATCTAAGGTAATAATTAGGATATCACAACACATCCTTATATCACTGAAGCATTGAAAATTAATGCAAAAGTCCTTTAAATCTTATACAAAAACAAGTGCAAAGACATTTAAACTATAAAATAGAATATTGTAAGTATAATACTTAAACCTGAAATAGGAGTTTTTATTAATTCAAAACAATTGATTTTAAGCTTAACAAATCTATAAACTTTATATGTTTAACTGAATTCAAAGCTTTTGTAAGGCTATTAGCTATTATATCTGCAGTAAGAATGTAATTTAAAACAATCTTTCCTGATTGTACCTTTTCATGTACAAAGTAATATCTGATATTAATATGTTTAACCCTTTTTAATTGTTCAATAGTTTTAACCATAGAAAGGGAACCTTGATTGTTATTATTTAAGGTGATTTTAAAGCTTAAAACATTGACCTAGAGTTTTAATAGTAATCTGGCCAGTTATATAGCTTTACATAACATTTTAAAGAGAGTACAGTACTCAACTTCTATAGTAGACAAAATAACATAAGGTAATTGTTAATAATACTATGAAATAAGTCTACTACCTAAAAAGAAAANGGTAATTTATAGTAAAACAANCATGTTTTCAAGTAACTACTATAGTCAAAGTCATTGAAATTGTAAAAATCAAGGTTTTTATTACTTTTAAAAGTAATTTTAACATCTTGAATGCCTTGGAAGTACTAAAAGACTTGTTTAGCCAACTTCAAATGTTGTGGAGATGGATTTTAAAGGAATTGTAAGAGTCAAGAGATTAGAAAGGATAGATCAGGATATGTTTATATTATAAGATACATAACAAAACTAACTTTTTCAAAGTAAAGTTATACATCTTAAAGAGTAGTTATACTATCATATTTGACTATGAACTTAGCTACATTTGCCTTAAATAGAGTAAAGTAAGGTTTGACGTTATTATACTTAAATCAATCAAGAATCTTCTTAATATACTTATTCTAAACAAGAGAAATAATGTATTTCTCCTAATTCTATATAATATATACTTTTAGAAACTAGAATACAAGTCTTATATTAATCATTTTGAATAAATCATAGAGAATTCATTTAACCTCATCAAATTAAAAGCCTTTAAGATTGATAATTAGAAAATCATCAATATAAGTGTAAATAAAGATGTTTAGACATTAATTAAAGAAGATATTAAAGTTAGATTAAAAAAAGAAAAAANGCTAATCTTAATTAGTTTAAAGTTAAGCTTTAATTGTTAGTAATAAGGAACTTACTTCAGTTTATACAAGGACTTCAAAAGAAGAAGAACAATATGATCATTACTATCAATGATATTAATACATTCAACATTAAGAGCTTGAAAATCCTCAATAGTAAATCCTTCAAGAAGATCTATATAAATCTTTATATTGATATCATCATTTAGAAAAGTTATAACAATGTCCATTTGGTGTATTTATTAACCATAAACAATAACAATTAATATTAATACTTTTTATATTGTTAACTTGACAATACTTGCCTAAGTTTGATTATAATCCACTTTATAATGTTGTTTGTATCCCTTGACTACAAACCTAGCTTTAAAGTGTTCAATTTAACAGTTTATATTATGTTTGATATGATAAACTTATTAGCCTTTCAAGGTATGCTTTCTAAGAGAAAGCTAAGTAAGTTTAAAAGTCTTATACTTTACTAAAGACTTAAGCTTAATTACCATAATATCTTCTTATTCCTTAAAATACAAAGTATTAAAGGCTTCCTTATAAGATTTTGGTTTTATAAGATCATCTATTATAACTAAGGCATATTCTAAATTCAAAGCAGAACAAGTTGTAAAACAGTAGTTATAAGCTATAACAACTGCTAAAGGTTGATTAAGAATTTCTCCTTCATTAAGAAAGGCTCTAGAAATAACTGAAGATAGAGAAATAACTAGAGATAAAGCCTGAGTACTTGATTTTACAACTTACAAGTGTATAACACAATTTTCTATAAGATCAATATGTGTAATATTAGAGTTAGTATATCCTTGTTTAAACTTCTTATTCTTTAAGCTTTTCAAATGACTATGACTATGTTTAATAAGTACAACTACTTAAAGAAGCTTATCTTCAGACATCTCCTCCTCCTCCTTAGTAAGTTGTACAATCTTCTCAAACATAAAGTTCAATTGTAAAAGGAAAACTATATCTTATAAAGTAAAAGGTAAAAATAATAGAGAATATAAAGAACTAACTTCAATAACAGCTTTAACATCTTAAGCTTTGATAATAAGCTCTTCTGAGCATAGATTACCCTTTGTAAAGGTAATATAAAAANGTGCAAACTAGCTTATAAGTGTATAAAAAAAACTTAACAACAATAAATCAAGTTACTTTCAAAGCTTAATAATATACTCTCTTCAACCTTAAAAGTTATCTTTTAAGAAGTTATATAATATTCCTTGTTAATATGTATAAAGATTTTAGAATTAACAATATAAAAGTTCAATAAATCAAGTTTACAATTAATATTAAAAGGAAAAACTTATTTTATAAAAACTTCAAATAAAGTAATATTACTTATAAGAGTTTTAATTATAAGATGATTACTAATATATATAACTGATTTATACACTTTGTTCTAAAGTATAAGGAGAATGCTAATAACAATTATAATAATACAAGTTCTTATAAATATAAAGTGTTTAACTCTTTTAAAAACTCCATTTTGCTATAATATATAAGGAGTAGTCTTTTTATGTTGAATACCTTTATAATTATAAAAGGTATTAAGTTTCTCTTTACCAAACTCATTTTTACTATTGATTTGAATTAATTTAAGAATGATATTCTACTAATTCTTGAGAAAAGCATAATGTATAACTATAACATTATATACATCTTTCTTTTCTTTATAAGTATAACCCTAAGTAACATTAGAGTAATTATCTATTATAATAATAGTATAATAATGCTTATTATAATTGACAAGTATAATTGTACATACATTGATATTCAAGATCTTATTAACTTTGGTAAATCTTTTTCTAAGTTTGTTAAGAAACACCTTTTTCAGAGTAATTACACTTATAAAATGTCTTGTAAGTACAAGCTTATATCTTTATACTCTATAATAGTAATACAAAGAATAATACACTAGTTAACATACTAAATAATAAGTGATTAGGTTAAAACAAGCTTTTTCTTGTCATTCTTATAAGCTTATATCATAAAGTATAACTTTTCAAAAGCTTTTTTAGTTTTCTTGTTTTTGATTTTGTCTACAAACCTAATATTAAATATATGTATATTATTAAGTACATCTTAAGAGTTTACAATTTCGAAAACGCCTTTTTTAAATAATCTTAATATTTTAACTTAATATAAAGTTATAAATTAAGGTTGTTCAGATTTCTTATCTTATAAGAAGACAATGACTTCAGGATATTTACAAAGTCTTTTACATTTATACTTTACTAGTAGTACTGATAATAAAGTAACAATTATAATCAACTTGTTAAACTCCTCTTAATGCTCTTTAAAGGTTGTAATTTCCAGTTCTGATTCTGATAACTTAATTCTATCAATTCCTTTTATAAGCATAAAGTATAATTTTATGATTGTTAACCTGAATAGTATATTCTTATATAATAACATTAATATATACATTTCTCCATTTATACTTATAAGTTTATATAACCTTTCTTAACTTCTGTTCTAGCCTATATTTCTTGTTCTCCACATAAGAATATCTGAATTTAACAGTAAGTTGTGAATAATATTTATATTAAGACTATTATACATGTTAATTATATCTTATACTTATTATTTTGCTTTAATTTTACTGATTTCCTCTATAACCTTCTTGATTACCATAACTCTTTAACTAACAATTAAGGCTAGAATATCAAGTTCTAATATACATAAGTA
This sequence comes from Scytalidium lignicola, assembly GCA_002812745.2. NCBI lineage: Eukaryota > Fungi > Ascomycota > Leotiomycetes > Scytalidium > Scytalidium lignicola. The sequence goes on along the minus strand of NCSJ02000601.1, from coordinate 4,260 downwards.
AACATTATAAACTAATAGTATAAGGACAAGTTTGTCAAGTCTTATTAAATCATTAACAACTTTGAATATTATTTGTAAAGTTATATCTTTGTTAAGATTATAAATTTCAATTGTAATTATCTAATAAGCATATTATACAAGTATATAATATTATTTAACATAATTAATTAAGTTGTAAACTTCTACTAGAATTGCTTTTAAGGTTGTTCTTATAACTATAATACTTTACTAGAACTCCTTATTAACAAAGTTCTTTTTNAATGTTAATTACAATCTAATCTAAAGGTCTTAAGTAAATGTTAATCTAACAAGCTTATAAGATGTCCTAAGTATACTTTACACTGATATTTTGAAGCTATCTACTAACTTAGTAATATATTCCCTTGTTAACAATATAAAATATTAATTTATTATTAATGTAAAAGATATTAACAATGATAAAGTAATTAAAGTTAACATTATTTTATAAGTTAAATCTAAATCTTCTTAACAACTTCTTATAACGTTGATAATGAACACAAAACTTGATAAGGTATTCTAACATATCCTTGTTGATATCATAATTTACACAGTTTAATATACACTGTAATTTAACTATTAACAAGTAGTTAAAACGTTAGTATAAGCATTGTAATTCTACATTAGTTAAAAAACAAAGGTTTTCCTTTAGTAAATCAAAAATAAGAGTATATAAAGATATATCCTAAAGTAAAAAGCTATAACTAAATTGTTGTATAACTAAAACACTTCCTTGTAGAATAACAAGTAAGTTCATAAGGTTATTAAAATATATACTTAATTAGTCTATATTTATTAAGCATAACAAGAAGAGAATAGTTAATTCAACTACATAAAATTCAATTTGCTTAATTAGTGTATTTATTAGTATAAAACCTATTGAAGTTATACTCTTAATTCTGAATTATACTGTTATTATACCTTTGATTGTAATATTTAATGCTATAGTTTAGTCTACTTGCTGTAAAGCTTTAAATTAACCATAACTAACTGTAAAATACTTTATAACTTTTATATTAATCAAGATTTCATAAAATTGTCTTAAATCATACCTTGTTAAACTCTTCACACTGTATACTTCTGTTATAATTATTATAAAGGTTTTTAGGTCAAGTTCTTAAAGGTAATTCTCAATCATTAACACTTTAATAGTTAATTAATACAAAAAAGTGTTATTAACTAGTTTTATAATAATTAATATAGTTAATTCTACTAAGAAACTTTTACATAAGATAAAAAANTATAATTATAATAAAGAATGTAATTTCAGGCTAGTCAAGTTCTTCAAGGTTTGTTTTTACATTATTATAAGTAAATAAGGTGTTAAAAGTAAAGCTTAACTTATTTTCCTCAAAGTCACTTCCTTTATAATTAATAATATATTGTTTAAACTGTTTGTTAAAATATTATTCAAAGTTGTAAATACTAAAGTTAAATTTACTTATATTTCTAACTTTAAAATGTACTTTCTTTATATCTTACTTTTCTTATAAGTGTTTTTATGATCAGTACTTTTCCCTTTTGTATATAAAGCATTTTCCTTGTATTTAAAAGTATAAAATAATATGTTTAAAACTTTATAAATTGAGTTGTTAGCTTATATTACAATTAATACAATAATAATAGTCTGTAAAATAAGTTTTACTATTGTATTCTTGTTTTTTTCCCTTCTTATACAATATAATAAATGAATAAAGTTTATTAATAAGTTGTTTTAAGTTTTCTAATAAGTTTGAAATAATATATTTACATATTAAAGATCTTTAACAAGTAGTAATCAACTTCTTATAAAGAATATTAATTGTCTTAAAAGTTAATTAAAAGTTATATTAAAGTTCTTAAAGCTTATTAATAAGTAATTGTACATTCTTAAATGTTGTTTTTCTAAGGTTTTTAACTATGATCAAGGTTAGTATTATACTTTCCCATTTAGTATGAATTTAATGATAATATATAAGTTCTTCATAAAAGTTATATATATAAGTATATACTTCTTCAAATATATATTTAACAAAGTTATTAACAATAAAATAACTTTTTGTTAATCTTGTTAACATAATAAGAAATGCTTTAATATAAAATTCTTATAATAATTTTATTTGTTTATAATAACTTTTAAAGATTATTAACTTATATTTAAAGTTATTAATTACTTTATTGTACTTTTAGTTTTTTATATACATTTTGATAATATTAAAGACTTGTTTTATATACACAAACTAAGTTAAAGGTAATAATAATAAGTTGAAGTAGAATATTACTTATAAAAGAAATAATCTTATTAAGAAGAACTAGAATAATTAAACCTTAGTACTATGTTAATACTAAAGCTTAATTCAATACTAATAGTAGAGTTGTATTTAGCATGTCAAACATACCTAGCTATGATATCACAAGTAAGACATAAGTATGACATGGTTACAAGACATGATGATAGTATTGCAAGCCTTAACCATCAACAGAAGAATCAACAACACCAGAGTTACAAAGATAAGGAATATAGCTAAAGAGAGGTGATAAAACAAGAGTCAAGTAATAACAAACATAAGGATTTACTGCAATTCAACTGGCTGGTTAAGGAGAGAAATGCACATGAAGTACTTCAGCTAGTAGAAAAAATTTTACACCTTAAATTCGAACATGAAGTAATTATGAAGCAATTTAACAATGATGATGATATACTAAATACTTGTAAAGACTTAAAAGAAGTATTTACAAAAGTCATTCAACCTCAAGAGTATACATGAGCCTAGATAACAGCCCTCTTAACAACAACAATGTAATCTGACAATAAGCATATAGAAAACATACAACAAAGGACTTGTAGACTATTAGTAAAAAGAGACTGTGAAATCATCATATACACTTCAAGTATACTGTTAGAGCTTAAGAACTATAACCTACAAGACATAATAACAACAATTAATATAGCTATATTCCTACAAGGTAATATATGCATAATAAAGCAGTTACTCAACAATGACATAATAGTAGTCTTCGAAGATAACCAAAAAGAATAGTATTTACTTAATACACAATAAGTTCAAAAGGTATTTGGAGAAGAAGTACAAATTGTTAACAGTAGAATTGTTATATACACTAAAGGCATATCCAATTACTTGTTAGCTAAATATAACAAAGCCTTAATTAAAGAAGTATTAGAAAAAGAGAATAAAATAACAATACTTCAAGTTAAAGTTTGTTAAGCTTATGAAGGAGGCTAACAGTAGAAAAGCTGTTTATATATCAAACTAACAACTATAAGAGATGTATACAGACTTATAAACCAAGGTTTATACTAAGAGAGTTAAGTATTCTACTACAAGCTATTCAAGAACAAGTTACAACTAAAGTAATGTTTCAAATGTTAAGCTTAAGGACATTACACATAATACTACAAGGTAAAGAAACAGTATGCTCATTATACAAGAACAGTACATAAAGGAGAAGAAGAAGAATATTCAACAAACCTAAGAAAAATTATGCTTAAGTATTATAATTATAACAAGGAATATACAATGTTTGATCAGAGTTGTCTAGTAGCAAAGGAACATTGAGATTAAGTAAAAGAGGTATATAAAAACAAAGTAATAAAACTAATTAGACTAAATAACATAATCTACACTATAACTTAGTTTAACATAATTAGGCTAATAAAAAGTAATAAAGAAGAAGGATAGTAAATAACATCTAGAAGAAAAANGACTTAGAACTTAAACAAACTTACAAAGTAGACTTACAAGTTTAAATATTACAAGAAGAATAAATGGAAATACCTTAGACAAATTTTCAAGTTAATATAATAGCTTTATATCTAGTTAACTACTATTTAACTCATTGTCAAGCTTTATAACCAGTCAAAGTAATAAAGATCTAGTAAACCAATAATAACAAATTAGTTAACAAAGTAGTATAATAATAAATACAATTATAATACAACTATGATTACAGTCTTATACTAAAACCAAAATAAAAAANCATAAANTGCATAATAAAAGTATTAAAGAATAATAACAAGTATAATATATTAACAATTCAAGAATTATAAGTAAACAAATAGACTAAAGATATATACTATCTAAATAATAAGAATTACTAAAGAATATAAGGTAGTAAGAAAGTAATTATATATATATACAAACATTACAAATTAATTGTATAGTTATATAAAGCAAAAGAGGACTAAGCAAAAGTAATGTTTATAACTGAAAACATAATAGTTTACTTAATATATTCAGCTAA
>NCSJ02000600.1:0-14582 GCA_002812745.2 Scytalidium lignicola | reverse complement strand
CCAAAAAAAAAGGGTGCGATAACTACTTTCCTTCCCGGGGTCCCAAGGGGAAAAACCGGGGTGTCGTGGTAACTCGTAGGTCGTAAACTCGTGGTGCATCTGCTACATGGAATCCTAAAGAGCAGATGCACCAACTTATTCTTACATAACGCTCACTTCGTTCGCTGACTAATCACGGCCTCAGGCCTTACACACGCTCGCTCTACGCTCGCTGACTAATCACATTTATTTGATTCTCTCATTCCTGAGAGAACTTATAAAAAATCGGCCAAGCCTGGCACACGCTCACGTACGTTCGCTCCATATTCATCTCTTTGAATTATTTCTAATTACTACTTCCGTAACTATCTACTCGCACGTGAGACATTCCTGGGGCCCCCCCCCAGGCTCACGCGCTCAAACAATCCAAACATAACTCTAATTTTATTAAATTTAAATAAAAAATAAAAAATAAAATATATTCAAGTCCACAATAAATCCCATCTCACCGAAAACTAATCAATCCACTGGTCCTCAGACCTGCAACAAATTTGAACCAAATGTAATCTCATCCAATAACTAACCACCTCTCATCGAGCTCCGCCTCACCCTCCGCCCAGCAATTCTTCTCGGCGAAGCGTCACACTAATCTTCCATCCCATCAGTAGTATTTCGGCCGACTTCAGGCCCTCTGTTAATAAATCAACAAAAACAGATCTCATCAGTTGCACTGTCCTGTGCAAGATACCACTGCCACACTCATCACCCACAATAGCATGACATCCTCGAACCTTCATCCCCGTCGCTTAGATAGGAGCTCCCAGCAAGACAATGACATATGGGTCTAGAGTCACAAGCCCCTGGCCAAGAGCAAGTCTCATAACAATCCGATGCCGTTAAATCAAGCTGGCTACCCAGCAAGACACGAGTCCAGCCTAGTCAATACTAAAATGATAGGTCGACCAACATGGTGCCGGGTTCATCCACTGCTATCCCACGACTACGCTCAGCAACCTAGTAACTACACGACGCCCAGATCAGATCTTTCTCATAGAGAACCCTCGGATAACACATCAGTATTGGGCCAGACACGGCGCGCCCCAAAATCACATAACCTCCAAATACGAGGCAATCTGTAAACCAGAGTTGTGATAATGGCATGTCTGTTAATACCATGCTGCTCACTCAAGAGCCGTTATCGGGATGAACTCCTAGAGTACGAAACTTTCACCAGCTAGACCCGTGCAATAGGTGCATAGTGGATGGTTTAACCTTATCTTCCGGTGCGCCCAAGTTTTCAGCAGTGAGGTAAGTTTGGTTTGGCTGGCCTTTCTAGATTGAAGGTCCATCCGCTTACTTATTGCTCGGGTCACCGCACACAAGCAGCACCAAGCGCTCTGCCTCGCGCTAGCCAAGCCTAGTAAGCTGCAAACACGCTATTTATTTGATATGGAGAGGTGTGATTGGAGAGTAATCCGACCATCTTCTGGAATCCTTCCCAAAAGTGATCGGTCCAGATTCTGGGGAATGCTTGGCAATTCAATTCTCCTGCCTTGGGAGACTAATTAATTCGGCCTTTGATAGTCGAAGCTATCTATAATGGTGGTTATTACATATCACTTTTTCCCCTTCGGGCATTTTGTAAGTTTAACTTTACATATACTGATGAGGAGTTTTAATTCTGGGAAGCTTGTTCCTCTTGCCCGCTTTTAGAAAATTGAGAATACCGTATTTTCAATTTTACGGTTTAGGCCCAGTGTCCCAGCGGACGTTGAGGTTTAAGCGGTTCGCATCTTCAGCTCTCTTCTTCTAACAAACAAACATGGTTACTGTTAGATCGATTATTCAAAAGCTCCAGGATTACGACCCAAACAGCACGATAGAAGTCCTCTTGGAAAAGCCAGAGGTGAGCATCTAAATATACTTTAGGACATGGAGGTTAAAGAATAGTTCAATTCACTTCCAAAGCCTTCCAGAGTTGCTGCATCCAAGATCGTTCGCAATCGGAGACAACCAGCAAAGCAGAAACCCCGTCTGATAAAGCTTTGAAGGCAATTCTGAGTGTCGAAATTGTTAGCCTACCTACAAGAGTTCAGGAGAAGTATGATGAATGCTTGCGATGTCCGTCTAAATTCTGGTTATACATGATCTTGCCATGAGCCTTAGCCCCGGTGTTGAGGGAATAGTTTGAAAGTACTCCGTATAATATGATACAGTATCACATCTCCGTCACAGCTAGAGTCAACCATTCCAAACCCCCTAAAAGATTCATACCTGCAAGGGTAAAAGTGTAATTTGCGTGGTCTCATTTGCACCTTCAGCAAGCTTTGCTTGTGTATATTGTCAACTATGAATATTAAATGAAACTGTCTTTACTATTCATGAATCCATTATGCATGAAAGTCATCTCCATTATCAAATTAACAAAACACTAATCTTGGATCGAAATTCGTATAGATACCATCGATACCCATACATTTATCTCGAGACTGTAGTAGTGGTGAATTGGAGCCTTGCGCCGCCTCGCATCGCCTCGCGTCGTCTCGCTACGGGAAATCAACTGGCCAATTCTCATGATTCATCATCCCCTTTTCTAAACTTCTTAATAATCTTGGGAGTATTAAATCTTCGCAAAGACAAAGCAGTGAATATATGGTTGGAAAGGAGGAGCTCGAACCATGATTCTGCCTGAAATATCTCAGGTACGTTACTTTTCGCGGGGGGGGGGGGCGAACCTTTATTTACTGATAAATTTAGGATGATCTTTTGAGTTTTCATGCGAGACACTTTTTTAGGTGTATCAGCAGATCACTTTTCGGAAGATTTCTTAGGACCCGTCGAACAAGACCACTGTACTGTTCTCGAAAATCAGGACGACGGTTTTGGATACTATGAGGATGGTGTGCAGCGCACCTTGACCGACGAGCAGATAACCATGTTTAGGCATTCCGAAATTCAGACCATTTTGCGTGAGAGAAGACACAAGAAGGAGGCGGAGGTGGATAGTGGATTGATATCCTCTGCAGATGATAGGGAAGTCGACATAGAAGATGGAGAAGTAGAGGATGAAGAGTTGCAAGAACGCGAGATTGCTGCCGCGACTCCAGAGGTCAGCCGACAATCAAGAAAGAGGAAACGAAAGAAGTCAAAGCAGAACCATCCCGCCAAACCAGATCTAAGAAAGAGAACCTGGGATAAAGTGGATGAGGGTTTGGCTGGGTTGGATTATGACGAAGCAACCGGCGTTGCGGACGGTACCCGGCAACTCTACACCCAGCGAAGGCGGATTTCTTATAATGACGATTGAGATCTTTACTAGATGTGGATCAACATTTGATGGACTACCTACTTGGATTGGCTATGGCCGGAAATACCAGGAGCGCATGCTCTTCCGCGCTCTGCCGCGATAGAAGCCGTTTTTCTTGATCAGAACGGTATGATCCCTAATTTACTTTTCATTCCCATTATAGTTATATGATGAAAAAAACCTTGTATCGTCATCCTTAGTCGGAAGCACTTTGCAAGAGACTGTAACCGCTCCAACTTGTTGGGACGCGTTGCAGGCTTTACGCACGCATATGAAGAGACAAATCTTCTCTCTGAAATACCACCTAGTTCTGTCATTATATCAACAAATTTTTATAGTGTCCAGATGCTGACATCTAATGTATATTTAGCCTTCAGCAAATGGTCTGGGATATTTTGTATCATGATGGATATGGTGTAATCATGTTGAAATATACCGAAAAGATGTGTAGATGCAATATAGTCATGAGCCTTGATTAGAAGCTGTTGCTTGGTATTTCACAGCATCAAGGCATGAGTCCTGGAACAAGGACAAGGCTGAAAAATAGCCGTACATCTTACCCTCAACTAGCGATTTTAAACTCAATATCACCCAATAATAGAATCTAACCTTCAACATCATCTTCTCCGTTAAACTTGATTCTCTAATACCTCCAATATGAGTGATCCTCCAGGTTATGATGATGATGAACTCCTAAATCGCTTCAAGGCTCTGAAAAAGTCGAGCATTCAGCTTACTCCATCAAAGTACTTATATACTGCCCAGTAGTCCGCCAGCTTCCGGCTAACTCATTAAGGCAAGCAAGCACCCTAAATCAACAGACCACATTAAGTCCAGAAGCAGACTTATCAGCACGTCTTCGTAGTTTACGCAATGGATCACTATCTCCAACACCTATAATCTCTCAGAGGGTGTCTCAAGAAATAGCTCATTCTCCTGCAGCCTTGTTGCAGGATGAAAACCCGCTGCTCACTTTTGCAGATGACGACAAGACTCTTGAAGAACTGCTCGCTGATCTAGGGCCAGATGACCAATGGAAACTGAATCCAGATGATCCAGATGATATTCAAAAGTTGCTCGATGAAGCCACGCAGGCTTTACCCCACCCTGAAGCGTCGGCCGAGTTAAAGTCGGAGGAACTACAGAGTAATGATGGGCAACCAAAATTGGACAAAGACTTTCTGACTAAGAATCTTGATATGTCTGCTTTCACTCTTGATGATGACGACGATCAAGGTAAAGTAACTAATACTGGAAGAAATGCAAGGCTTGAGGACGAGTCACGTGAGGCACAAGACATCGTTGCAAAGGCACTGGATGAAGTCAACCTTGAGAAGGAGAACGAAGCCGTCTCAGAGGAAAGCAAAGATAAATCACCAGAGAATGATGAGGAAGGAGACGAAGAGGATGAGGCTGAGTTCGATTTGCCCTCAGCACCATCAGACTTTCCATCACCGCCCCCTACATCCGAACCGAGCAGGCAATCCCTCGACGATGAATCTGACATTACTGCACGACTAGCTGCTCTTCGCAGTCGTGGTTCGGTCAGTGGGCTTGGATTACCATCAGTACCTACGGATAAACCAGTCAAGGGCGTAATGAAGAAATTCACGGATGAAGAGATAGACTCCTGGTGTATTATTTGCCAGGATGATGCTACAGTTAAGTGTCAGGGCTGTGATGGCGACTTGTATTGTGCCAATTGTTGGAAGGAGGGTCATATGGGCCCCGATGTTGGGTTAGAGGAGAAGATGCACAAGTGGGTCAAGTTTAGGAAGCCAAATTAAGGATGTTGGACGTTTCAAATGTGAAATCAATAATATCTGAAGCATTCATTTCACTAAACATAGTTCATAATGAAAGTATTTCTGCTGCAATATCCGAACTTCGTATCAAGTAGATATATACTTACAATTTAACCCCGGTATCCTCATAACCTCTGGACACCTGCCCATATTTGTTGCCCGAACTCCTCCATCCTTACCCAAACCATATCGTACATAATCAAATAATCAAACAACATGACTAGAATTGAATATCTGATATTTTCAGCCAATTTATTGAAGTTGGAAATCAATCATCATCCTCATCATAATCATCTCCTCGGATACGACGACCAGCAGCACCATCGGATCTCTTTGCTTTCCCCCTAATATCCTGCCATGTAGCACCGAATCGACGACCGGTACTAGCAAGCAATCCTTCCTCTTCATCAGCTTCAGCATCCCGATCTAGTTCACTAAGATCAAGTTTAGGTGTTCGGAATAGCGAAGTGACAAATACGATCAAGAATATAGCTAAAAACCCAAATTGCGCCCAGAATGAAAGAAGCCCAAATATAGGGAAGTTAACTGTAACTCGGTTAAGGAAGGTAGATACCACACTAGGAGTGCAGATATCTCGGGCTGCTCTGTTTCCAGAGAGCTCAGAGCATGGCCTGATTAATTCTGGATGATTGGAGCAGTTTGGCTTTGCCCAAAGATGGCTAGGTTCAGCACTGCAAAATTTCTGGGCACCATAGATAGAATACTGAGGCGCGACAATCATTGCAATCGAGTAATTTATCGCAAGGATTATGAGGGCTAGCATGACGGTTGCCATGAGAAGGGCTTGTGGTGAGGTGTGAGATTTGCGAATCTCGAAGATCCTAATCCATAGGAATCGGATGCCAACAGCAGCAATACCTGCCACCGAACTGCTAAAGAAGAAAATGACGAGGAGCCCCATTAGCACATAGTCGGTTGGAAACGCCCTTGATGATTGAACAAATATCCAGTTAATTGGTTGGAATATATTTATTCTGAAGATTACGTTAGCAAAATATTTGAAATGTGGGAGTTATGGAGTTGTCTCTCATACCTTCCCAGGATGTAACCACAATGCTGCTTGCAGATAGAGTTCTTTGCCTTATCGACGCCAGTGATCAACATTGATACCCATATTAATATGGCGAGGACAAGTAGAAGAATTCCACCGAGAAGTTTGAGTGGTCGAAAAATAGATGCGAGTTTTGCCCAGGCTCTTACGATGCGGCTCTTCCCCTCGCCCATGGCCTCCGCAGCAAGACGTTCACGGCGAACCAAGGTACGCTCTTCCCGGACCAAAGCTTCTAATTCGCGTCGATCTTTGGCTGGCATCCCATCGCTGCGGCCAGCATTTCGGCCCTCTATCTGCCTTTGCCTTTCGCGATTCGTTTCAAGTGCTGATGTTGTGTTTGCATGGAGCTGCGGAGCACTGACTGCTGGTGCAGACTTGATGAAGGAAATCGGTAATAGTGCTAACCCCGCGCCTGTATAAAGGACGTAAAGGAAAGTTCCTAACGTAATAAGTAGTCCCAGGGCAAATGTCAAGGCCCTTTCGCCATGATTTTCTGCTAGAAGTTGCTTGAAATAGTCCAGATCGAAGTGTGCACCTTTCCGGTCTCTGGCAACGGGAGCGAAAAAGCCGACGATGAACAGGATAACAACCAGAGCAACAAATATCAAGGTATATTTCAATGCGCCGACGGATCTCTTGCCAACAGATTGGGTTCCTTCCTCAGCTTCCACCTCATCATACTCTTCATAGAAGAAGTAGGTGAAAGGTACGACAAGAAGGCAGAGGACAGCATCTAGACTGTAGAGAGTGTAGTATACGATCTTCAGAGTCAACAGTATATGGCGGACTGTCTCTGGAGTTGCCCACTCTTTTTTNAATTCCTAAATCTGACGAGGTCGTAGAGCTAACAAGAGCAATATCCACAGGTAGAAGTAGGGCAGTCGCAAGTAACGATGTCAGTGTGAGTATCGCGACTATTGATACCAGAGGAGAGCGATCACGCGGTGTCTGATATATGTAGGTGAAGACTGCAGCTATGAATGCCACCAGTCCTAGAGCAACGGCATATGAAATCCATATGAAGGCAGTTTGGATAGCAGCCATAATGCCACGCAATTGTCTTGCTCTGTCGTGTTCGTCTTGGGTGGTCGGCCACTAAAAGAAAGAGTTGGATTCTTAGAAGCACGCCCTTGATTGAGAAGCTTAATATGTAGAGCGTAGCAATTTGACTTACCCAACTATACCTGCGATATATAGGAAACGTTATGTTGGAGGGATGCGACAGCTCTCTCTTATGAACGTTGCATCATAAGGCCATCTAGAACGTTGACGTAGTCTCGGGTTGTAATTAATCCTGCTTCAGGACGCGGCTGTGGCCCGTGCACCGAAGCTCATTAATCCCTGCAATTTGTTGTGCGGGACTTGACCTTTGATCACTGGACAACAATAATTTGAGACCTCAGAGCATGTCCATTCCAATTCACCACCACTGATGCTCTCAACAAAGCCACAATGCAATGTTATACGGAGCTGACTCCCCCAACAGCCGCTACATACGCAATAAGTCTACCTCTTCTGTCTCCAAAAGCAAACAACCTCGTTGTCGCAAAATCCTCCTTACTTCAAGTCTTCACAACCAAAGCGATCGCTGTAGAGCTCGATAGTCCAAAAGAAGATGAGACATCGACAAAAGAGAGTAGCTCCGTAGATAGGCGGATTAACGATGACGAGGGGCTAGAAGCATCCTTTCTTGGGACCGATTCAGTATTGTTGAAATCGTGGGAGACAAGTAACACAAAGCTTGTTTTAATTGCAGAGTACCAGCTATCGGGCACGATCACATCATTGGGACGAGTCAAGACGTTTGGATCTAAGTCAGGAGGCGATTCATTGCTTGTCGGCTTTAAGGATGCTAAGCTTAGTCTTGTGGAATGGGATCCGCAGCGGCGAGGCTTGTCGACCATTTCAGTTCATTACTATGAACAGGATGAGCTCCAAGGAAGTCCGTGGACACCGCGATTGGGAGATTGTGTTAATTACTTGGCTGTCGATCCTGGTAGTAGATGTGCTGCTCTCAAATTTGGGGCTAGGAATCTGGCTATTCTCCCTTTCAGACAAGGCGACGAAGATGTGAATATGGATGATGACTGGGATGAAGACTTGGATGGTCCTCGACCAGTTGTAGAAGCTCCTACAACGATGACTAATGGGGGTAGCAATGTGGAAGAAACACCATATGGATCTTCTTTCGTCTTGAGGCTTCTATCTCTGGATCCCGGCTTAATCTATCCTATACACCTTGCTTTCCTTCATGAATACCGAGAACCAACCTTTGGGATACTTTCATCCACGCTATCGCCATCCTCATCATTATTATTTGAGCGTAAGGATCACCTAACGTATATGGTATTCACACTTGACCTACATCAACGAGCGTCAACGACTATTCTCTCTGTCACGGGCCTTCCATACGATCTCTACCGGGTTATCCCGTTGCCTCCTCCTGTAGGAGGGGCTCTTCTAGTTGGGAGCAATGAGCTCATCCACATTGATCAAGCTGGAAAAGCTAACGGTGTGGGTGTGAACATGTTCGCGAAACAATGCACTTCATTTGGCCTTCATGACCAATCAGAACTTGAAATACGGCTAGAAGGTTGCACTATTGAGCAATTGTCTATCGAGAATGGTGAAATGCTCATCATTCTGAATACGGGTGAGCTTGCCATTCTTAGCTTCCGCATGGATGGAAGATCTGTGTCTGGCTTGAGCATACGAAGGGTCGCTTATGATGATGGGGGTGCGATTCTTCCTGCTGGCGTATCTTGCAGTAGTGCTTTAGGGCCAAACACTTTATTCCTTGGAAGCGAAGTGACAGACTCCGTTGTCCTTGGATGGAGTCGCAAGCTTGGCCAACTTACACGGAAACGAACTCGGGTCGAAACAGAAGGTCTGGAAGCAGCTTCTGATGATGAGTTTGATGACGACGAGGATGATGACTTATACGGCGATGGACCCTCTGAACCTCAAATATCTACGAACGGTACCGCTTCAGATGCAGCAAATAGCAAGGCTGGCGATTATACCTTCCGCATACATGATTTAATGTTGAATATTGCTAGTTTGAAAGATATCACTTTTGGAAAACCAGCATTTTCTCCAGATACTGAAGAGCAAAAAAATTCCGAAGGTACCACAAGTGATCTAGAGATTGTTGCTACTACTGGAGGAGAGTTCTGTGGTTCGCTCGCAATAATACACAGAGAAGTACACCCTAAAGTTATCGGCAAGTTTGAGTTCCCAGAAGCACGGGGAATATGGACTATAAGTGCAAGAAAACCAAGCCCTCCTGGTCTCCAACCTAGCAAAATCAAGACCGAGAGTGGTGATTACCAGGTTGACGCACAATATGACAAATTTATGATTATTTCAAAAGCATCAACCGATTCTAATGAAGTATCTAATGTTTACGCCTTAACTTCAGCGGGGTTTGAAGCTTTAACAGGAACAGAATTTGAACCTGCTGCCGGCTCGACAATCGAGGCCGGCACCCTTGGTGATGGCATGCGCATAATTCAAGTTCTGAAGTCCGAAGTACGAAGCTATGACGGCGGTAAGCTCTCCCTATTTCCTTCTGCGTTCCTAGTTTCTGGCTATCTTGCCACCCTGCTATACGGTATTGTAAGTGGCGGAGCTGGTAACATATTCTCGCGAGCCTTCTCAGCTTTTGGGGCGGCTATGTGGAAATATATTATGTCCTATAGCAATAATGAAAGCCATTATCACCAACTATGAATCTATCTTGTGCTGTCCGCCCCTAGCATGTGTCATTCCTAAATTTAATTATGATAGATCAGGTGGAAGTGCTGACATAAACCCTTTGACGAGAACAGACTTTGGACTGGCCCAGATACTGCCCATGTTTGACGAGGAAACACAAGCAGAACCAAAGATTGTTGGTGCGAGCTTAGCGGACCCCTTCATACTCCTCATAAGAGATGATTCTAGCATCTTCATTGCTCAATGTGACGATAACAATGAGCTTGAAGAACTGGAGAAAGAGGACGATACTCTTCTATCTAAAAACTGGCTTACTGGCTGCTTATACATTGATACAGCCTGTATATTCAGCACACCAACAGACAAGGGCCAAAAGGTTGGAGAAAATGTGATGATGTTCTTACTGGATGGTGCTGGTGCTTTATACGTAGGTGAATTATGCAGCTTTTACAACTTATTTTGTTGACCGAATCTAGATATATGCACTCCCCGATTTATCTAAGCCTGTCTATGTTGCTGAAGGCCTGTGCTATGCACCGCCATTACTTTCTGCTGATTTTACGGGAAGGAAGTCGGCAGCTCGGGAGACCTTTACTGAGATATTGGTCGCAGATCTTGGAGACACAGTTTCGAAATCTCCTTACCTTATTGTAAGCATCTTTTTCCTGCTCTTACTTACCAGCACTGATTATCTTAGGCCCGTGCAGCCAACGATGATCTTACAATTTATGAGCCATTTACGACTGACTTAACTGAATCTCCAACAACACTTCCCACTGCTTTACGCTTTGCGAAGGTATACAATCCACATCTAGCCCTAAATCCCATCATCTCGGCAGAGTTGAACGGGGATGGGCCTGACTCAACGAGAGATTATCCTATGAGGGCTATTACGAACCTAGGTGGCTATAGTACGGTCTTCCTCCCAGGTGGCTCCCCAAGCTTTATCCTGAAGAGCTCAAAGAGCGTACCGAAAGTGATAGGTCTCCGAGGTGCAGGAGTACGTGGCATGAGTAGTTTCCATACGGAAGGATGTGATAGAGGATTCATCTATGCAGATAATGAGGGCATAGCACGAGTCTCACAACTACCTCAAGATTGCAATTTTNACAGATCTTGGAGTTTCCTGTAAAAAGATTGATTTTAGAGAGTCGATACACGGCATTGCTTACCATCCACCCATGGAATCATACGTGATCGGTACCAGCACTAGAACGACATTCGATCTACCAAAAGATGATGACCACCACCGAGAATGGCAGAAAGAGGATATTCCATTTAGGCCGACAACGGAACAAGGTTACCTCAAGTTAATAAGTCCACTAACGTGGGAAGCAATAGACACTATCGAGCTAGAACCATTCGAGATAGTAATGTGCGTTAAGACGCTCAACCTTGAAGTCTCGGAGGAGACACATGAGCGAAAACAGCTTATCACAGTAGGCACGGCGATCTCAAGGGGAGAAGATCTCCCTATCAAAGGCCGAATATACGTGTACGATATCGTTTCGGTCGTGCCAGAGCAAGACAGACCAGAAACAGATAAGAAGCTAAAACTTATCGCAAAAGAAGAAATACCTAGAGGTGCCATAACAGGAATCTCTGAAATCGGCACACAAGGCTTCATGATCGTGGCCCAGGGTCAGAAGTGCATGGTGCGAGGTCTAAAAGAAGATGGGACGCTTCTCCCGGTTGCTTTCATAGACATGAATTGCTACGTAACAGCTGTCAAAGAGCTTCGTGGTACTGGCCTCTGTGTCCTTGCGGATGCTGTAAAGGGGCTTTGGTTCACGGGATATACGGAAGAGCCGTACAAGATGATTCTTTTCGGCAAGACAGCTAGTAATATGGAGATTCTGAATGCAGAATTGCTTCCGGACGGGAGAGAGCTGTACATTGTAGCTGCAGATGCGAATTGCAACCTCCACATCCTACAATACGATCCTGAGCGTAAGTTTTTCCTTTCCCCTCTCTCCATTCCCTACAAATCAGAACTTCTCTCTTTCATCTATTTGAATACAATCTCCAAAATATCAACATCAATACTAACAAATATTCTTTAACCCCCCACAGACCCCAAATCTCTCCACGGCCACCTCCTCCTCCACCGCACAACCTTCTCCCTAGGAGGCCACCTCCCAACAACAATGACGCTATCTGCCCGCCCCCAGCATTGGGGGGGGGGGGGGGGAAGCATTCTTCGGTCCCTGCCTGACGTGCCTCGCTCCAGTTTTGGCTCGTGGGATGGGGGAGAATATTACTGTACCATCCGTTGTTGTCAGAGTTCCATGTCAAGTGTCAGTGTCACCGTCAGTGCCCGTGTTCTGGTCAGCACGCGTTCGGCATAGGGTCCTCTTTCGTCATCATGGAGCAGATGAGACGTGCAGGTTACGTGTGTATACAAGTCTTGTACAGAACCCTTTGTAAATGTAAAATGTATGCTGCTCGTCCAAACGTGTGGAGTTGTCTGTAAATTCACAAGTATTCCATGTCTTAACAGCCACGGACTTAATACAGTAGAAAGGACTCGACCAGCCAGGCCCGAAAAAGCACAAGTAACGAGTAAGTGGACCGGGTAAAGGCGCGTTGTAGCGGGTGAGCGCTTTCGCGGGCTCGTCGGTAGGATCCGCAACGGGAGGGAGAAGGCAGAAGGGAAGAAGGCGTGGAATCGAAGCAGAAGGCTAGCTTAAGGCAAGGCAAAAACCGCCAGATAGGATCAAGCAAGACACCGAGGGGTGATGAAGACGCAAATGAAATGGCAATCAGACAAGGGACAAGGGCAAGACAATACAGTACAGTAGCTCTCTTACGCGCATTTGCTCCCAATGATGCCATGATACCGGGAGGCTGCGGCGCGGTCTCCATTCTTTCTCGGATTCTTCAGGTGCTTGGCCGTGGGGAGTCTGGAACCGTGAATGATCTCGTGATCCTGCTGGATGTCCCAAATGGGCGAGCAACAGTGTGTGAGCCCGATGGTACAGTAGAAGCTCTCCCAGGTCCTTATCGTTCACAATCTCTCCTCTCTTCTCCTCTCTGCTGCTCCTCTCTGCTGCTCCTCTGCCCTCTTCCGACGCGTACCCGCTTTCTTCCAGCACCCAGGCACCCAACCTCTCAAGGGGCCCAAAGGGGGGGAAATCGAGAAAGGAACGACGCGGCCGTGATCATGACTTGCGGCGCTTACAAATGGCACGCGCTGCAGATGGTGTTGTGTTTCACCCCTGGTTTCTCACCTTCTCTCTCTCGAGTGTTGCAACTGACTCCTGCTGTTGCTTGTTGTTGTTGTTGCTGCCGCTACTACTACTACTATCGCAGCTACTATCGCAACCGCCAGTACAGTTTTTCAACCACTTCAACTTATCACAACCAACATTACTACTACCACCACCACCACCACCACTACTACTACTACTAATTAATTCAATTAAGAAATAATCCCAAAAGTAATCAGGTAATCATAGGTATGCCCAACCCTCGGACATCTAGTTGTCAGCCAAGTATGCAATGGTTGACCCGAACTGCGCGTCTGTCCGCTCTAGTTGATTACCATATTCAGCATCATCTGATACACCTGCATCTCCCGCTCTCTCAGATCTCTTGATGAGAAATCGGACCACGCGTGCACTCCTCCTTACCAGCTGAGCTGAGCTGAGCTTAGCTTACCTTCCTTTTCCTTGTTTTGTCTGGTGTGCTCTCTTGTCATGTCTTGCCATGAACCCTCAATCAGGATGACTGGCTATGGCTATAGCGGACATAATAATGTGCGATGTCGTGGGTTGTATATGTCATCCCGGAGAACTCCACCTTTGAATGCGGATGCAGATGGCGTCGATGAGACAAAGTAGCCACCAGGGTGCGTGAACAAATACCCCTCCACCTCCGTTGTTCCCTGATCATCATCCATCACCACCACCTCCTCCACCATCCCATCCCTCCTCTCCTATCTCCGTGAGATCAGTCAGAGTGAGGATCAACCTCCACCGCCTCAAGCGAGCAGCCACACTTGCACATCACTTAGAGACACACCGACACCTTGCTCGGCGCCAAACTCCGTGCAGCATGATCACAAGAAGATAAAGCCCCTCCTCGCAGGTCTAACCAGACAGTTAACAACCGATCAAGAAACACAAAAATATGTGGATGTTTGAGATTCCGATGTTCAAGTGATCGAGAAATAGCCTTGGTTTTATCACGTGAGATTGCCAGTGCCTAGAAAGGTCTCACTCAACACGAACCACCACACACCCTCAAATTACTCTCGTCTCTGAAGTTTCAAGCCTCAAGCCCTCAAACCATGGCTTTGTAAACACGAAAAAATCCACACCACCACCTCTTGACAATTTCCATTTCCTCCGCTTCCTCGGGGTTGTATTTGCAATGCTATATTTATAGTGATGGAGATATGGTAACACTAAATTGTCCGAAGGTTCCAGAGCTAATAGTAAAACACAATGACAAAGGTTCCTATAATCCCCAGTACATTCATTTATATTTGATAATAGTCTCAATAAGTTATACATAATTAAACAGTTTAGAAACATATAAATTCAGAAAGGATTGGAAAAAACGTTTGCCGGGGGAAAAAAACAATTAAAACCAACCTCATAAAAAGAAAAGAAAAACAAACCCACATCCGTAACCTCGGATACCTTCCCGGAACAAACACTCCCCCCTCTACCCCCCTTCTCTTCAAGATCTCTCTCTC